>JABEYC010000688.1:0-48423 GCA_013266195.1 Fusarium zealandicum | reverse complement strand
TAATATAAAAGCATGAGGATACATGAGAATTTCCATATTTTCTAAATAAACTAAAACGCTACTCAGCCGCTTTTCTAAACTGCGCCATGTTAAAACCGCCGGAGTGGAATCCTCTTTCTATTTCAAAGTCCGGATGGACTGTGAACCAGATCAACGAAACCAGAACATTTCACCGCATCCCGGATAAGACCCCCCTGCCAGCATTAGAGAGCAAAGTTGAAAGCATCCGTCGGATCAAGAGACAGGAATGCCTCCATATTCATAGTACCAAAGTCGATGTCCCAGCCTGCGTCGGCAGCCGTGAAATCCATCTGCTCTTCTGATCCAATACCCATAGGAGAGGGCCCGTTGAGTTGGCCGGTGACATCAAAGCCAAACGGCATTGAAGGGAACGTGAATGCCGACTCATACCCTCCGACTGTACTGACCGGGGGTATAGGTGGCGGTCCTGGCAGCGTTGAATGAATGGGTTGTTGAGGCTGAGAATGCCGCATGTCCGCGTCCGCATGGTCCCTGAGCTCAAAGTCGGGGAATACGGAGCGAACCATTTGCTCAATTGATGAAATTGTAGTCGGTAGTTGGCCTGCATTGGCCCCAGCCTTGTTGATCATGGACCGAAGACATCTCAAGCCGGAGTGGATCCAGGGGAGGTTGCGATGAGCCGTCTTTTTCTCCTGCAGCATGTCAAAGGCCAAGGCGTAGCAGGCACCTTCGATAAAGAAGCCGTGGTATTTGATATCCTAGTATCTGTTAGATGTGGAGTGAATGTTAGGGTATTCCAGTGCCTACATTGCAGAGTATGTTGGTGGCACAAGAGCCTGTGAGAAATCCAATGGAGTTTCTAGCTGCGTCTAGGCAGTACTCACAGGCGCTGTCAAGCCAAGGCGGAGGCGTGTGAAGGCTCTCCGCAGAAGTGTTGTCAGAGGCCGAGTTTTCTTGGTTCAACTTTGCTCGTAGGATCAAGAACGGACGGAATGTCAGTAGCAGCGTGTGGTGGTACACTAACAGATTCGTTAACTTATGACCGAGTAAAAGCTCAGAAATCAGCGTGACTTACTAGTAGAAACCATGGCTTGACAAACTCCAAGCTCACCGGTGCTTAAATCCCCTACCAGACCAAACTTCATGTCCTTTAGCTGCTGTTCTGCGAATTGGTGAAGCTCTCGGCGGATCTCAATGGCCGCGTTCCAGACTGGCAAGAGAGATTCATGCCGTGGACTATAAATACGCTTCACACATGTGTCCATGATCCGAGAGAGAGTGACCAGCGACACCAGAAGTTTCTGGTCTTTCGGGACTGGTATGCTTGAGCTTGGATCTGGGATTGCGCTTGGGCGGCCGACAACGAAGCATTGCCACCTATGTGGGTGTTAGTAGTTGGCCACTTCTCATGCTGAGCTTGCACGTACGTTTCCCAAAAGAACAAACTCCAAAACATGATTCTTCGCTGGTCAATGTCTTGCTTTGTCTGCCCAGGCCGCATACAGGCGTCTTTGTGAAGCCCAGCAGCGACCGCCTTTCTCACCGCCGTGCCGATGTGAAGAAAACTCGAGTTTGGCCGCGCCCTTTCGGATTGGAAGTGACCGTAAAATGTTGTCAGCAAAGAAACCAAAGAGGTTGGAGATGAGACTTATCATCATAAGGTGTATTTGAACCACTTGTAAGTTGACAACTTCATCCAGCTTTGCAGCCCCTTGCTTCGCTTTCTGGAAAAGAAACTCGGCGATTGCCTCTTCTCCCGTCATTGACGCCCCGAGCGCTATGGCAAGCATGATGATGATGGTGTCTGGTGAGTCAAAATCAAAGATGGCAGGCGGTTTGAAAAGGGCGTCTAAGCGGCGCCGGTAGCTCTCTTTGCTCATCACAGGAAGACCGTGCCAGTAAGTCAGGAGATATCTGTTGAGTAACCGTCTCGCTGTTTCTGGGTCGAGCAACATGGCCGAGTAATCATCGGATACAGGAGTCGGTCGCTTGTTGTCAGCTAATTCGCCAAAGAAGAGCTTTCGATGGCTGAACACGTCTAGGCTTGGTCCGACCTCCTCAACCCCTGGTCCTTCGCGGGGCGGGCCCACGGGGCGAGTTCCTTCAATCTGGTGGTAGATGGAGTTTAGAAGAGAGAAATTCGACGAAGGACCGTAGTACAGCTGTAGCACACAGGATGGCGATGCCCGGTGAGTCGCGGCAACGCTGTTGATGTTTATACTGCGTTCGCTGCTACCAAAAGCCGAAGGCGGCTGCGCCCCGAATACAGCCTCGTCTGCTTTAGGAGTCGGGGACATGGTTGAGCCCTCTTCGGATGGCTCAAGTGATGATGTTGCCTCCATGGCCTCGTGCGACATGATGGACTCATACGCGGCAGTTCGCGGCTTGGCCTTGCGCGTGCGATTGCGAGCCTTCTCGCGGTACAGGCAACTCAGGCCTCGCAACGAGCAGTGATTGCAGGGCGTTTCGCCATTGCACTTGATCTTCTTGATGCGGCATTCCTGGCACGCCTTTGAGATTCTCCATTTTGTCGCGTTCATGGTTGTCGATGTTGAGATTTACGAGCTGACTTCTTGGCATCAAGCCATGACCGGCGCTTGGACACTCGGTTTTGTTAAGTACATAGAATGCTATTAGTGCATAAATGTACCCATAAATATCAACAGGTTTCTCCATCGTCACGAAAACACTTATTAATTACTCCTACCTTAAATACGCTTCTTTTTGACTCATTAAGGGTGTGAAGATCAAGGGCAAACATCTATCATATATACCTTGACTCGAGTTTTACGTAATCTTCGACAAGTACTCAGGGCTTGACCGTCCATGTCTTCCTGCAGCCACGTAAATATATGTTTGTATTTCAGATTATACCAATTCATAAAAGTTCTCAGACTCTCTCCCAGTGTTTCTTCAATTGCTCTATCCCCTTTCTACGTAAAAGACTACTTATAAAGCAAAGACAGCCACATGGAGATATAAAATACGCATGGCCGGATAGTACGTCCCCACCTTTCCAAAGCTGGTTGGTACTCCAGACTTTCCTACAGCAGTCGCTCATAGGGAATTTTGTTCTCAGCGTGTATCCTTCTTGGGTATTATACAAGCCTAATCCGACCTTGGGCTGTATATGGAGGCATAGAATCGTGGTCCATCTGACAGCGACTCGTTGCAGTTTCTCACTCTTCACAACAGATCCGATAACCTACTTCCTCTATCATGGGGATCATCACATCGACTCGTGTCAGAGGAATAAAGCAGCGCAATGTGTAGGACTGCACTTCTTAACCAGTAGGATCAGATTGTTTGATATCTATCACTTCAATCATGTCTCACTATTTCCAGTTCTCCTTGATAACCTCCACAATAACTCCGTGATCTTCCTCCTGCTTGAGGCCGCTCACGATAACGACAGCCACGATGCCCTCAACGCCCTGAACGCGGATGGGGATGCCTCCGCCGGCAATCGCATACGAGCTCTTCTGTGAGTCCCCGATTCCAAATATGGAAAGAAACTTCTCCTGGTCGCCCTCTAACTTGCGGTTCATAAACCATGAGCTGTAGCCGAACCTGAGGACCGTGTTCCTCTTGCGTCGAACCCAGGACTCGTTATCGGGGCTTGTTCCAGGTCCGGTGACACTCTGATAGACCACTTGCGAGTTGTTGGCGAGAGAGATGGAGATGACAACCGGCGACTCGGCAGCAATAGGGAGAAGTCGGGCGTGGAGCAAGTTGCCCAGCACAAAGGCGTCCTCGGTGGTGAATGAAGCCAGCGTGAACGAATCACCATCTTCCTTGAGCTCATCCGGCTACAGAACATGGTCAGTGGTGTTCTCACAAACAACGTCATGGTACGTCTTACATTTGAGGATGGATGCGGGATAGCAACTGGAGCTCCAGGGTTCTGGATGGCTTCTTTGACCTTGTCCAGGGCCGCACCGACCTGTGATTGGCGAGTCCATACCTTGGGCGCCATGTCTGCTTGATTGATAGATAAAGGGTCTTCTTCTTCTTGATGGATGTGAGTTTGTAAGGAAGAGGAGAAGTGCGGTAAGCAAGGTCAAACACGAAGTTGAGCTATTTCCACGTCATTCGATCGAGTGGACCTGTTATTCTGGGGTTTGTCCGTGGTAAGCGCCGAGCTAAGTCCGGCCAGTTTAGCTCGAGGTATATTCTCTCAGCACTTGCTGTATGTTATGTTCTACGTCATCTCGCGATTCGAAAGAACCACAGGACCGGCAAACGATGCACCTTATGTATGAGAACTCTTGTCTTTTAAGATTCTCAACAAGAGTAATCAGTAACAAAAGCTCGCGAAGTAACTCTGAGATACATCACGGACAGCTGTCCGAGTCATGGGTCTTTGTGGATAGTTCCCCGCTTCAAGCAGGAACCACGCATGCGGCAGTATTCACGGTAGTTTAAAGCAACCGAAAACCTGGACTTTATAATGATCCTAGCCTTAGAAAGTACAGAGGCTATATTAACCTCCTATTCAATATTATCCTATCGTATATAATCTCTTTCTCGTCTTTTCCCGCATATATAGTTAAATCAACATTCTATAGTCCGGGTATAAGCTTACTGTCAGCTTCAGATGGCTTGGTTCTCGAGATATCAATTTTAAACACTAGGCGTCTACAGGTGGGGCTTAAGAGGCTAACTGAAACTGTTGCTGAGATACTGAAACATGCCTGGGTGACGTGGGCTGCACTAGCTGAAGAGATGAGACATTTCCATTACTCATGCGCCCCCTATCTTGGGCACCCTGGCTAGGGAATCTGGTTGAGGTTGAATCATCTGGATAGAAATACGTTGGGTGTATGTGACTGAGGTTGGGGACAAGAGTTCATGAGAATTGCAGCTTATTAGAAGTGCCGGGCAATATCAATATCTGGCTACTTGTACTAATAGCAGCGAGTATCTATTAATAAAAGACTTAAAGTATCTTGAACACTTTAATAGGGTACTTGCCCTCGCTTATATCTTCCCTCAACTCTCCATCCATGAGACCAAGGATAAAGGAAGTTCCAACATGAATAAAGTCATCCCCGCTCTTCCTCAGTACCACGGGAATACAGCTTCCCTTCAGCATCGTGACAACGTCCCCAGGCACTATCCCCTTCGGGCCTAACCCTAGATAGCCCCTTTCCGTCTCCATGAACCTCCATGCGCTGCTTAGATCTACCAGGCGATTGTTTAGCTCCACCACTTCCGTCAAGCCTCCTATCGGTTCCCAGTTTACAAACTCCTGCAAAAGACTGCCTTTGTATGCCGCTATCTCCCCTTCCAGGCCTTGGATTGGAAACACTTTCTTGGAGAAGGCGGCGTCGAAACTATCGTCAAGTGAGAATCCAAGAACTGCAAGATTCTCCTCCAATGTTGGCCTAGGCCTGTGGCGAGAGAGAGTTTTGAGAAAGTCCAGGCCACGCATGACCGTTTGACCGGTGACCTTCTGGGACATTGAGTGACACCATATGGTCCGGATGACTGCCTGTAATGGAGGGGTCTCGTCCCTGTAGCCGTAGGGGTGAGCAGAAAGGAATTCTTCAAGAAATGAAAACAAAGCCTGCAAGTCCTTGTCTTTTTCTAGACCCTTGCCCTCTTGAGCAGTCAAGGCGGAGGTCGAAGAGGCCCAGGCTTTGCGTGTTTCAGTGCTTGCTGACGACTTATGTCCCATAAAAAAGGACAGGACATTTTTTACTTCCTTCATGAGCTCCCCCATCGACGCCCTGGAAGTCTCGAGGTTTTGCGGAAACGGGTAGACTGTCCTCACCACGTCAACCTCCACTCCTGTAGCTACCAACGCAGCGTCTTGTATGTAAACAGAATCGATTTGTGCTGAAGGCTCGAACGAGTCTCCAGCTGATGATGCTGTTGAAATCTTGGTCTTCATCTGAGATGCATCACGGAGATTTGGCACCCATGAAGGTAGGCCTGGCTGTTCGCCGAATATGCCTACCCCAGCATACGCGAGAAACATGAGCTCGCGAGGATAACGGGCGGATCGAGATGCCTTCAGCCAAGCCAAGGAGAAATCAGTGTAAACTTGTCCAAGGGTCTTGTCATAGTCTGGTTGAATCTGCATGCCGGTGAGGGCAAGTAGACCATATACCCGATCTCTCGGGTCCGTTGCGTTGAGATCAAAGCCAACTGTTGCTAATGCGCACCGCTGCTCGGATTGCACAGAAGAGAGACCAGAGGCCCTGTCGCTTCTCAGGCGCATTATTGAGGCAACGGGGGAAAGGTCAATGATGTCTTTCAAGAAATACCACGCAGCACTTCCCAAGAAGTCAGGCTTGGCCACAGGCATATTTCGCAGATACCACTGCAGAGACTCGAGCCTTGCAGCCACTACTCCCAAATCATCAAAAACCATGGCCGAGGTGGGACATGTTAGGATAAGTCGCCTTGCCAACACGGCTTCCTGAAATATCCACACGCGAGTCCAGTACGTGCGTGAGAGGAGATCGTTGATAGCTGACCAAGAGGCATTGTAAAGCGTTGGGATAGCTTTAACTTTGGGGTCTCGTGAAACCATGACATGGTTTTTGCAAAGATCTGGGTAAGATGATAGCCATCGCAGCTCTGCCATTTCCATCAGTAGCGATTCTTCAGCCGGGCCAGAGACGAGGTTCAGACCGTTGAGCTCGATTGCGATAGATCTCAACGCCTTGAACGCCGTGTCCTCATCTTCAGACCCGAGCCACGCAAAGACACACTCGGCTTTCTGGTAAAGTCGAGCCATGAGCTGAACTTGCGCGGATCGCTCTCGGGCATCCTCTTGGTCGATGCAGATGGCATCCGCCCAGAGCAAGAATGTCGGGCCGCACGCGGGGTGTATCCGCTGTAATATTGGTGCCCTGCGAAGAGCATCCTCGAGGTTCTTGGTCACGGATACCAGCTGGCTGTTGACAACGATGTTTTGGCGTTGATCTGCGTCACCCCAGACATAAGACAGAGCTGCAAATGGGGGTGCAGTCTCGAGCGACACTGTTCGCAGGCGGCATGTTACTGGAGGCCTCCTCTCTGAATCTCGAACGTAGATTTCTAATAGTCGAATTTCTAACGAAGGATCGCCCAGTGGCGACAAAACCGGTGACTGCGTAGCCATTATTGTTGCAAATGCCGTGGACTCTGTCTTGGTACTACAAATGGCTCGCTTTTGGGTTTATAGGCTTCTTTGACTGGATCAGCCTAACCTTGAAGATCAGCCTGTTCTGCGTGGCGTATCACGTGGTGCTGCGAAATCGAAGCCGTAGACCAAGTTGGATGAGGCAGTGCATATGAAAGTGTATTAAGTCGAAAGAAGTTTCTAGTCCGCAACACGTGGCGATAAATCACGAAAATTCCCATTGAGAAGCCTTCTAAGAAACGAGTGGCCCGACGTGGAAACGTCAACAGGACGTGCGTGGGCTTGTTAGAGACTATAAGTAACTATTCCTAAATGCGTCAACCTCGACAGACTTGAGCCATTTTTTCGGGCTTGCTCGTCCTCGGTCAAATACGCTTTAGGCTTCTCCTAACATAACCCTTTTATTACTAGTTTACCCCTCATTCATTGACGTGACTCTCCACCATATTCGTTATTCTCACTTGTCGTGATCCTCTCGACTTGTAATCTGCACCCTAAAGTTAAGCCCAAGGCGCTCCCCGCTAAATTAATCGTCGATTCTTGTTACATGATTGGCCAAGCGACACACACTCAGATGGACCTCTGCGGCTATCGGTCACCGACATCCATATATAAACCTGCCGCTTTTCCTGACTAACGAGGGCTCCGTATCAGCTGGATCGATAAACCCCCCCTCACTTAACAACGCTTGCAGCAGAGCAAACATGTCTCTATCCAAGCGCGCGCAAGAGGCCGAAGAGTCATGCAGGGGCATGATAATGTGGGAGGTCATCCCTAATCTCTGGGACGAGAAAAGGAACCCGGACGGCATTGTCAGTCTTGGCGTTGCGGAGAACACCTTGATGCACAGCGTCCTCTCCAAGCACATCCACGACAACCTCGCCTTGGATAACCCGGCGTTTACGTATGGAGACGGTACCACGGGCACCAAGCAGATGAAGAAGTCGCTATCTCGGTTCCTCAACAGGCAGCTCAAGCCCTTCCGGCCTATTGAACCGGCGCATGTGACCATGACCAACGGTTGCAGTGCCGCCATCGAGCATCTCTCATGGGCGATTGCGAACCCTGGCGATGCTATTCTCCTTGGACAACCCTACTACGGCACCTTTGTTCCCGATCTGACCTGTCGGTTCGGAGCCAAGCTTCTCCCGGTCCCTTTTCACGACGTCGATCCTCTTGGAGATGACGCAGTCGCAAAGTACGAGGCGGTCATTGTCGATGCTCAAGCAAAGGGCCTCAGAGTCGCGGGTCTAGTCATCAGCCATCCTCACAATCCCCTGGGGCGCTGCTATTCTCGCAGTGTTCTCATTGGCCTGATGAAGCTATGCCAAAAGTACCAGGTTCACCTCATCAGCGATGAGATCTATGCTCTGTCTGTCTGGTCCAACACTATCGACACGCATCCTCCTTCTATCCCCTTTGAATCAGCCCTCACCATCGACACTACTGGAATCATCGATCCTGCCCTTCTACACGTGCTTTGGGGCATGTCCAAGGACTTTGGCGCCAATGGCATCCGAGTCGGGGCCATTATCTCACAAGCCAACCCCATTCTACATGCTGCCATCGTCCCAGTTGGACTATACAGCTCAGTCTCTTCAATCTCGGACCACGTCACGATCAACATCCTTGAAGACGACGTCTTTGTCGATTCATACATGGCCGAGAACCAGAAGAAGCTTTCGCAGCAGTATGAGCGGGTTGTCTCGTGGGCCAACAAGAACGAAATCCCTTACGCTCCCGGCGCCAATGCGGCCTTCTTTCTCTGGGTTGATCTCGGAAAGGCGTATCGAGCACGACATGCAGTCGCAGAAAGCGAGGATATCACCGATCTCATCATGAACAAGTTGATGGGGAAAAGGGTCTTCCTGGCGTCTGGTGAAGCGTTTGGTTCAGAGAAGCCCGGATGGTTTAGAATTGTCTTTTCACATCACAGCGATTACCTCGATTTAGGTCTACAGCGAGTCATGGAGGCGTTTAAATAAATTCAGTGGTTGGATAAAAGAACCTTCTATAGCGCTTATAGAGTAGAACAAGCAAAGCTCTTTATTTAGATATATTGCCCATAGTGATCAAGTCAATACTTATCAATGTTAAGACGCATCTCCTCCATCAACGATAACCAACAAGACAATTTATTTCTACCTCTTTATTAATATCGTACATAGCCCTATATTAACACAACTATCTATTACATAGTCACAGGCTATATCTTTTAGGGCAGGGTCAATGTTACTTGGTAACTAACTAACATTTGCTAGTGGTGCTCCGCCTCACCTGACATGAATAGCTATAAGAATCAAAGGTGGTCACTCTCTGCATAGTATGGTTTAATCCATCTGATATGTTATATGACCTGAGCACAAATCATATACCGAAATTCTAAGCAATAGTCACTGCGTCGGGCATAATAGCCGTAACTAGTTGATGTAAAGTAAATTTCCCTTCTATCCTAGTCTAATGGAATATACACAAGTCTATCCTGATAGTTTATACATAGAAATCGTAGTAGCTCAGTTCTCATCCATGAGGTAGACATCGCGCTCGAGGGCACGGGTGTTGAGCTGGGGCACATGTTAGCTTTCTTCTAGCACCGTTATGGACCAGATGATTCCGCGGTACTCACCACCTTGGAGGGGATGTTCTTAAGATCAGTAATGCCAATCTGGGCAGCGTCGGCCAGGATCTCACTCTTCAAGATCTGGATGAGCTTCTTGGGGCCCTCGACACCGTAGACGTTGGAGTACATGAAGCTGCAACTCATGTCAGCATATCGCTCTCAACTCGTCACATCTGCGGCAATACTTACGGACGACCCAGACCGACAGCCTTGACACCGAGAGCCAGGAGCTTGATGACATCGCTGCCGTATCGGACACCGCTGTCGGCGAGAACCTCGGTCTTGGTGAAGACCTCGGGGGCGTTGCGGCGGATCTCGTAGGCGACCTCGAGGGGCGAGGGAGAGTAGTCGACCTGGCGACCACCGTGGTTGGAGAGCCAGATACCGTCGGCACCCTTCTCGACAGCCTTGAGAGCATCCTCGGTGGTGGTGATACCCTTGAGGATGATGGGGAGCTTGGTGTGAGCCTTGATCTCGTCGTAGAGGTCCCACTACGAAAGTTAGATACTGAAAAGGTCAGGAAGCAGCAGCGAGGATTGACATACGCTCAGAGCAGAGGTGGCGCCGTTGCTGTTTTCAGATTAGTACTGGCTTCTACAGCATGGATGAGAAAAGAACATACGCGTTGGTGGTGTCATAGCGGGCGGCACGGTGACGAACAGAGGTAGCAGGTGCATCAATGGTCCAGACGATGGCCTTGGCACCCTGAGCCTCAGCACGGCTAATGGCGTCCCAAGTGACGGACATGTTGGCGTTGGTGTAGATCTTGGCTAGTTAGCATGGATTCTTGGTGGTCTATCCCGTTGTTATCAAGCTTACCTGCTGGAAGATGGCCTGGGGACCGTTGAGGGTGTCGTTGTGCTTGCGCCTGGCGGCACCAATCTCCTCGATGGTCTTGGAAGCGTACAGCGCAGCCTGTCGAGGGTGTCAGATGCTTCTGGCTCCAAAGCCGGGTTGGTTTGGTTTCGCTCACAACATAGAGGATATCCTCAGCAGCAGCAGCATCAACAAAGTTGAGCTCGGCACGGTCAGCATCGCCATAGACAGCGCGGGCAGCAGGCGAGATGAAGACGGGGGCGCTGAAGTTGTAGCCGAGGATGCTAACACCAAGGGTCTCGTTGAGACCAGTGACGCTGGCAAGCTGGTGAGGTCGAAGCCTGGCCTTTTCCCAGACGGCGAGGTTGTTTCGGTAGGCTAGAGTGGTATCCGTCAGTGATCAACTCCTCAAGTGTCCGTGTAGATACTCACCCCACTCGCCAGCAGCCGCGGTGCGGTAGAAGGCGTACTGTTGGTCGGTCATGACCTGGCGGGCAGCAAAGTCAAAGTCGGGGACGCCTCGGATATCCTTGAGAAGAGGCCGGCTTCCCTCGGTCCAGTTGGAGCTGGCGAGGAGAGTCTCGAAACCGGTATCGGGCTCGTTGATGAAGGGCTCGTACGCAGCAACAGCCGCGACGAGCGACGAGAGGACGGCAAAGCGCATGATTATGTCTGTATTTAGTAACCTTCCAGAGGTTATTCAGTGATAATAAAAATGAATGGCAAGATTCAGCACCCAGGCTTGAAAAAGAATGATGATGGTGAGTTCTGACAACCAAGGCTAGCGATCTCAGTCCAGGCCACCCAGAGCAAGAAGGAACCCGACTTTATTAATACTGAGAAACTAGACCTCCAATTCCTGTCGGCCTCGTTCCTCATCAAGGCAGGTCCATGGAATGGCAGTGGAGCTTCGGCCCTGAGGTGATGAAGAGCGGGTACATGGGGGTCAATCTACCCCCTTCTAGGGTATAGTCCCGGACGGTTTGAAACTCTGGCTGGCTGGGCGCCTTGATAGATTGATAAGATACTGCGTAGTAGACCCGTGCCCATGGCATCGTGACCAGTTCGGATGAATAAGAGCCGCGATCGGATCAGGTCCCGAGAGAGATATGTCAGGTAACAGTGCCAGGGCGACGCGCAAGCTGAATAAACAGCTCAAATTCTACGCTCTATCGTCGATTCATGTCGTCTGGTATCAGCCTTAAATCGGAAACAAGGCGAGATAAACTAACTCTGTTTTGCACTGACCTGATTCGCGTCTGCAAGAGGCCCTTGGTTGGCTCTTTGGCAGCTCGGGCAGATTCCACGTTTCAGACCGCATCCTTGAGGGATCTCTAACAGTCATCTGTTCGCGGAAGGCCCCTGTTTCCACTAATTGCTGTGCATAGTCGAGCCTCAATGGACTTGGGTTCATCAATGATAACAACGCTGTGAACCCTTATCCCGCTTCAGCTGCGGCCAAGAGGTGGGATTGCTGATTAATTAGCAGTCAAACTCCAGGGTCCAAGTCAAATCTGTTCCTGTTCCTGTTCCAAGTGGAGTCAAAGTCGGGCTAAAGCGCTCCGAGAGGAAAGCCAGAAAACCGTGAAAGAGTGTCTTTGGCAAAGATCGTCGTCTCCCTGCGAAATCTGCCAGGCTTGACAAATGCGCTGTCCCCATACTAATCTCGACAGAACAGTTTTTCCGTCCCACAACTTTGATAGCTTATTAGCTAGGTCTTGACGTTGCTCAGCTCCGAGATGCTGTCGTGAAATTACCACGCGCGACCCCCACTGCGATAGGGCTAAAGTGTCCATACCCCAAGCGACGTCGGAGGCTTGGGGACTATTACTCCAAAGCCAAGTCCGAAGCCAAGAATGCGCATGGCTTGGGCTTGAGGCGGGTGGCTTACATAGGTTAGCCACTGACTCGTAGGCTTCTCCAAGCCAAGAACGATGCGTCACCATGAGAATCCCCTCTCTTGGCTCTCTCTGAAATGCCGTTGACCCCTCTCTTGGCAGTTTAGCTAGGGGGTGGGTGGCACATTCCCCAATCTTGATTGCTGACATTCCTAACTCATCAACCCCGTCAGACGAAGGCATCGTGAAGGATTCTCACTGCATGATAATTGCTCAGCAAGACGCATGGACTTTGCCCTTTAATGATCGAGCATTGACCCAGCAGCGTCCGTAGCGCAGGGTTTCATCCTCGACTCAGTGTCAAGGTCCACCAGAATGCCGGAGAAATAAGAGCCGCAGTGGGGATTGGATCGAGTCTCCTGTAGGATGGAGAGCGAGGCTCACGATGGCTTGGAGTCACAAGTCACGGGCATACATAGTATCCAAAGGTATAAGAAGAGCGAGGGTCTCCAGTCATTAACTGTGAAGCTGGGATGACTGTTTGCTCCAAGGTAATCATGAAAAGCACTTGATATACGGTTCAACTGGTAGTTGATTAAATGCACACCCTTACATTGAGCTTTGATGGAGAGTCAACCAACTGTCCGAGTGGTCTTTGCCAGACTGTAAAATGCAAATTTGATTTTCTAGTTGTCATACCGTAGATACTTGATCAAATATGGTACTTTCATATTTAGACATATGCGCTGTCCTTCAAAGTAATCATCGTCACCGGCAGTCGACCAGTTGTCTGTAGGGTAGGAAGTCTCGGACTCTTAATACTCCGGTCTATATGTACATAGTCCACTCGCCCGAGCAGTTGACCGGCCGAAAAGACTATGCAAATCAAGGCTCCAGCCCATGTACCACACACGGCAAGCTTCTCGGACAAATCCAAACCTCAAAGTTACACCATAATCGATTCCCAGCCCGTTGGTAACCGTGATCGCCGTCAGCCAAGCCCCTACAACCCAGCTAGCGTCCCATCATCCACGCCTTGGTTCGAGGTCCCCCTGCCTGACGTGAACTGTTGGAGAAAACTTGGAGTTTTGGGGTGGGCGTATGCAGAGAAGCCTCTATGACCATGTCAAGAAGGCATTCCCAGGTGCCCCCTTGTACACCACGGTTACCAACCAGCGCTGTTATTGTTAATGTAGAGGGAGCCAGCTTTTCTCAAATTAGGCGATAGTCATGCTCCTTGAGCATCCCCAAAGCCATGTTCCGCGGCTGACAGCGGTCTTGGAGAATCCTGTACTCATGGCTAGCCGCGAGACGCCTCCCGAGTGCACCGGGTGGAGCTGACCTTGGCAGATGACGGCCAAGACCAGCTAAGAACTATATCTCCGTTCGCCTGTTTACTTGGCAATCGTGGCTATGGCTTGTTTTAACGACAAAAGTCAACTAACCTCATACTGGACGTATTGAGTATCTGTCAACTTTAGATCTCCGAAACGTAGAGTGGTTCACCATCCATGCGCCATGACAATGTCAAAACAATTAGAGACTGTCGGGCAGAGCTTTAACAATTAAACCAGGAAATGCAAAGGTTTGCAGGAGAATAGAGGCATAGCATTCGAAAAAGTGAGCTACGCGGCAGAATGGCCCTCCATCTTTCGACTTAACCTAGCAACACCATTTCGCAACATCACACCACTCTCCAGGCTGGTTCCATGTAGACCAAGAGTTCATTTAACTCGCACACTTTCCTTGGGTGATTTTTCATTAGTCTGGTTCGAACAGAGTATTACTAAAAACTGCATAGAATACCGCCACGCGCGAGGCTGTCTAGATGGAGCATGGGCGTTGAAATCTGTGCCATCTCAGAGTCCTCTGGGGCCCACCTTTGAAAAGTGTTTGAGATGGGCGCCGAGACGCGTCCATCCCAGCTCGAATCTTACGTTGTTTGATCTAGATCAGTGCAGTCTGGGGATTCTGGGGATATCAGGCATACATGGCGTGACGTCTGGGACCAACACCTGGAGCGGGCCACCATCGCATAATGGCCAACATGTCGGACCACAAGCTTCTCCAGAATGGTCTGTTGATCCCCCCGAGAGCGCTTTTGGCACCCCAGGGCAGGGAATGGCAAGATGCAGCTGCTGGAGAGGGTATGCACGAACCCGGGAGATTGATCTCTAGAGAACGGGCTTTGCCCTGCGTCGTCTTCTCGTAAGAGACGTGCATCAAGGCCAAGATGTCGCTCTCGCCTGCACGTGGCATCGTCCGACTTCGGACACACGGAAGCGATACCTTGACGGCGACAGAGCACGACGTGATGAGGCCTTGTCCGTCTGGCATTGCACAAACGCATCATCTTGGGCAGCTCGTTGGGTACCCCGGACGAGTAAACAGCCGGAATCTGTCGCGCTGAAACGGCAAACACTTGATATGTCGTCCAGCCGAAGTGGCAATTGGGATCGTGGAATGATGACAGTCGACGTGCGCCTTGTTGTTTGCGTCAAAGTGGGCTTTCCCCTGGCCGCAGTTGGTTCAGCAACATGTGCAAGCCCCAATGCTTAGAGTTGCAATACCCACAGGGAAAGGAGTTATCCTCGTCTTACTTTGTCCGTCTTGATGCGTCCCAATTTTATTAAACTATCACGGCCTCATCGGAGTTACATGATACCCGCCCGACTCCCGAAGGCAGCAGCAGCGTACGGAGTACCCGTTCGAGAACCCGTTTGCAAAAGAATATTACCACGTACAGGGATACACCATGACGAAATAGACTTGGATGCTACCTAGCTACCAAAGACCCCTGTCGGTTATAAAAAAGAATTCATCAGGTCACGCTGCACAGGACCAACCACAGAGATCCAGATTCAGGCCCCCCCCGCACGTTACCCCGGATCTATGGAAGCCGTGAGATTGAAGAGTTACCTAACCTCGGACCAAGGCCCAGAACAGTTTATATCAGCCGTACGGGGCCCCAGAGTTTATCCCTAGTGGGTTGTCCCACTAAAGAAGCCACTTCTGTTTTCCCTCTAGGGAATGTATCAATCATGGTCGAGGGGGGGGGGGGAGACATGGACGAGCCCAGACACGAGCTGTGCCGTCCTTACCGGGAATGTCTTGCAGAGACGTTTATTATTAACTGCGTGTATGCATACATATATCTACTGAGGGGGCTTCTGCCCCGAGATCAGAGATGTGAGGATCTGGGAAGCGAGGGCGACAACCTTGTCTTTTTGTCGCTTACTGTAACGACGTGGATCCGGACAGCACGAGAACGAATAGGGTATATAACGCGTGGATCGGAACCGAAGAAACCCTGCCGCCTTTGTTTGCTTTTTTCTCTCTTTCTCCAACCTTGTTTCGACGCTGTCGTTGACCTTGAGGGAACCACATCGACCCATACGCCACAGTTAGAGACATGGAGCCATTGTGAAGCTCGCGCGACGGAGCATTTCCTGCGAGGTGTATATCAGATCCTGCACCCGATATCAGTTTCGGACGCTATTTCCCGGTATTAGGGGAGGGCATTCTGGAGAATCAATCAGTGCTATCCCAGCCCTGTGCCCAACGTGAGGTCATCCCGCTAGGTGATCGACCAAAATGGGGCCGAACATAAGTGCCGGTAACGATCGGCTCGAGTCCATGACTCGCCCACGGGTGAGACACGTGAGGGTCGGAGTCTAGAAGTAGGCGAGAATAAGGGCTCCCCCTTGATAACACAGGCTTATCCCCGGCCAGAGTCGGACGCACAAACCGCTGCATGTAACCCAAGACGTTGGATGGAGAGACGGACGAAAAACCCGCAAATGCGACTGGTAGCTGACAAGGTGAGCACTGTAAAAGAGTGTGTGGCCTAGAGCCTGGCTAGCCTGGTCTGTAACACACACATGATAATTACGCGCTTCTCCTCTTCCTCTTCCTCCTCCTCGCCTCCAACTTTTGCTACTCCACAGGTTTCCATCACCAACAGGGAGAGGGGGGCCGGGCTGGATCCATACTAGGCCCCACGAGTACTGGGCGGGGAAGAACAAAGCGCAACCGTTTTTCTCCCTCTCCGCTTTCTTGGAAACCCCGGGCCCCGGACCAACACGAGCGGATCTCCCTGCTCTCTCTTTTTCTTTCTTTTCTTTTCCTGCACTAGGGAAGATGCAACGGGCGGCCCATAATATTCCGTGTAAGCTTAACAGGGTACCTCAACTCTATGGCGGTTAAGGCTAAACGCGAGCGCTCTTGTCCCCATCACTTTTCAGCGCTGATCAGCACCGCAAGAATCACTCCGCGTCTTCTAGCGCAGAAGCCATGGCAAGACCTCCCCCTCGATTGATGATCTTGCTGTCCTGTGAGACGCCCAATGATGCTGTGGCCCTCTGTCCTGTAGGCTGTAGCACCGCTCGCTGCTCACCCCCAAATGTGCCGATTATCCGAGATGGTTCCCCCCCCCAGAATGACCAGCCTCTCCGCATCTATACATCATCCATTCCCACGCGTGTTTTGAAGTGAGATGGCATGCCCAGTGAGAGAGACTGTCTCAAAAACAACCTACCTGGATACAGTAGGAGAAAACGGACATCAAATACATCATCGTGCCTCGCCTCTCATCAGCCCGGTCTTTCAAATCCGCATACGTAGCAACGTCACGTTGCAGCGCAGCGCATGGCCAGGGTCTGAACCCTATCCCCCCTCCATCCGGATAGCTCTGACAGCTTCTCTATCGCCGTCCGTAGTCTCATTATGCCTTCATTCTGCGGGTCCCGATGGCCCATCCAGACCGTGATTCCCCGCATGCTTCCCAGCCAAGCCAGCGTCTCTCTCCTCATCCCAGCCCCAGAAAGGCGGTCTTCCGTTCGCACCCGACGGCCATGCCATCAAGACGGAAATGATCTCCGCTCCCCGTCCTGCTTCTTTCATACCCTAACCGACCTCTGCGGGGAAGAAACGAGGGTAGGGATCAGCACCCCTCAGTTTCTGAATCCATCCTGGCTTCCCCAACTACCAGCATCTTGTCTCCCCCCTACCCCACGTCTGCTGTGACTTTGGGCTTGTGGTGCTGCCAGGGATGTGACCTGTAAGAGTAGCAGGCCAGTCAGTCTGATGGGATCCGCGGCCATGGTTGTTCGTACGCGGTAGCGCCGGTAGGTGAGCTAACGAGGTTGTGTTGCGTTCTCGAGGCGCGATGGATATAAGTTGCCCTCGCCTCCCCGACCTACACACTCTCTAGATCACCCTCGTCCCTTAACTCCTCCCCAAGGGCCTCTGCGTCTTGTCTCGATCCCCAAGCTCCTATACGCTCAGGACAACCTTGACTGGTTGATATCGGGGACCTTTCCTTTGCTCTCCTCTTCCACTCTTCCTCCTCTGCACCATGGGCAACACCATTGAAAACGGCCAGGCCGCCGACCCCGTCGCCAAGGGAATCTGGGCCACGGCCAAACAATCCCTCGGCGACCTCTTCATCTGGAAGCAGCGCGTTGTCACCACCAACGAGCATGGCGAGGAGGCCACCGAATGGCGGGATCCCGACCCCATCAAGAACCCCATCAGCCTCATGGCCCAGCTGTCGGCCAAGGACTGGATCTTCTTCATCGTCGGCTTCTGCGCCTGGACTGCCGATGCCTTTGACTTCCACGCCCTCTCCATCCAGACTGTCAAGCTGGCCGATTACTACCAGACCTCAAAGTCCAACATCTCCACCGCCATCACCCTCACTCTCCTTCTGCGATCAGTTGGCGCCGCCGTCTTTGGTCTCGCCGGTGACAAATGGGGCCGGAAGTGGCCCATGGTCTTCAACATGCTCATCCTCGGTGTTCTCCAGATTGCCACCATCTACAGCTCCACCTTCCAGCAGTTCCTGGCTGTGCGAAGTCTCTTTGGTCTCTTCATGGGTGGTGTCTACGGCAACGCCATTGCCATGGCTCTCGAGCAGTGCCCGTAAGTGCATTAGCCTCTCTCTCTCCGACGGCTTGGCGTTGGAGAAATATCGTATTCCCGTGCTAATATCGTTAGAACCAATGCCCGAGGCTTGATGTCCGGTATCCTGCAGCAGGGATACTCGTTTGGTTATGTCTTGGCTGCATGCGCCAATCTTGGCGTTGGAGGCGGGACTAACACCTGGAAGACTGTCTTTTGGATTGCCGGTAAGTCCTTCAACTACTCTGGCATATAGAGTCAGTACTAACTCGCTCTCCCAGCCGGTATCTCTATCGCTGTCGGTATCGTCCGCATTTTCTTCCCCGAGTCTCAACAGTTCCTCGATGCCCGCGCCCAGGGCAAGGCCACCGCCTCCCCCGGCGCCTTCTGGCGCGACACCAAGAAGATGCTTGCTCACGAGTGGAAGATGTGTGTCTACTGCATCATCCTCATGACCTGGTTCAACTACTACTCCCACACCTCCCAGGACTCGTACACCACCTTCATGATCACGCAAAAGGAGCTCGCCAACGATGGTGCTTCCCGCGCCTCTATCCTCATGAAGACTGGTGCCTGTGTTGGCGGTACCATCATCGGATATATCAGCCAGTTCATCGGCCGTCGACGTGCCATCATCATCTCGGCTTTCATGTCCGCCCTCCTCATTCCCGCCTGGATCCTGCCCGAGGGTGAGCGCAGCCTCAGTGCCTCCGGTTTCTTCATGCAGTTCTTCGTCCAGGGTGCCTGGGGTGTCATTCCCATCCACCTCAACGAGCTGTCCCCGGCCGCTTTCCGATCTTCTTTCCCTGGTGTCACCTACCAGCTCGGAAACATGATCTCGTCCCCCTCTGTCTACATTGTCAACTCCATCGCCGAGAAGACCCTTGTGACCATCAAGAACGGCGACAAGGTCGAGGCCTACGGCCCAGTCATGGGCGTTGCTACTGCCATCATTGCCATGGGTATCGTGGTCACCGCCATGTTCGGCCCTGAGAAGCGTGGAAAGAGCTTCGAGCACGCCGTTGCTGGTATGGAAGAGCAGTCCAAGCCTAAGAAGGATGTTGAGACTGCCAGTGTTGACCAGGTTGAGATGGAGGACAGAAAGTCACTGGCCTAAACGAACGATAACGAGAATTAGCCCGAATGGTCTGTTGTATGAAATGATCTTTAGGGGGTTTGATGTTTGAAGCCCTCGATACCCAAAGCTTGCACATTAGGTGTATATGATATCCTAAGAATTGACTGGTTGACAAATATTTCTGTTCTCTTGCTCATGCTGACATGAATAACTAAAGAAAGACGGCTGGGCCTATCAAGACTGAGAAGAAAAATGGCTTTGCAAGATATCTCACATTCTCATGGAGATATTCCCAACAATGACTTGAAAATGTATTAGTGTGTTTTTACCGGACTTTATAGTCGTCTCGGAGGGCCTTCTAATCTATAGATCTTGACAACTTTACATAGACACACTTTTGTACCAAGGTATGAATCAGGGGACGAGGGTGTAGTTATAACTAACCGTGCCGAGATGTAACCAGAGCACGTTTCCCATGCAGTACATAGTGGATGTAGTACTTTAGTTATGCGCCATAGACATTAAAGAGTATAGTCGAGGAGCTTCTTTTAAGTAAAACAAAGTAGAAGGAGTAAGTGGTGAGATATCGAGTCGAAAGCGGCTGCCGGGGTGTACAGCTGCTTGGGTTACATGTTAGCGAATGGTTGTTTACATTGAGACGTTCACGAGCTTAATCTAAACGATAGTTTAGAAGCTAACACTGTGTAAAGATGGCATTATGTCGTCAAATGCAGTATAAACTATTATTAATCAAGGCTTAGACATGTTTACCTAACTACTCTGCTATAGGATTCTCAATAAGCCTCCTAGCAGCTAGAGTTTTTCAGCTCTTAAAAATATTGTTCTTGATTTATACAGGCATCCCGTTGGCCCTATAGCAAGAGTTTAGCTGTATGTTTTATCGTTGCCAGAGAGGAGTATGTCACTGCATGTGCCAGGGTACTCTACATAGCTATTTTTGTAATAGTGAGTACAGTATAATATAAAGGGCATCTACCTTTATTCCTAGTATAGCTCTGAGCTTACATTGTTAGTATTCTCTAGTAACTAGTAAATTATAAAGTTATAATACCAAGTATTATATGGCACCTTTTGAATAGCACATATAGAAAGAGATAATTCTATCACAGCTAGACTGGACCTATACTAGTTTATTCTAGTTAATAGTTGTATTACTTAAGCGCTGTGGTGCACTTACTTAGCCATGTGATATCACGAACTCGAATCGCACAGCAACTGGCGGCCTGCGGTCAAGGCTGAGCAGAGAAAGATTTTCGCCTGAGTCATACGGAACCAACACGCCATTAACTTAGTTATATACGGCGTCTGCTAATCAGGTAGAGCTGTTTAGCGAGTGACTTGCTACTGAAATTCCAAAATCCCAACTCATCATCGTTGTAACTCGCACGTGATCGGAGCACCGCCTCGGTCCATCGGCTGAGTAGCCCACGTGATCGGTGATCCCAAACACATTCAGCGCAGTCTGGACAAACTGCGCAAGCCAATGAACCAGAGTTGGATTAGCTGATTCGATCGCTTCGAATCCGCTTTCTCCGACAGTGGGCGGGTCACATATCAGATACTGCCGGGCCAGATGCCAGGCAATGCCGTTCGGAAGTCGCTCTGTAACCTGGGGGACATACGTTTACACCAAGAAGCCTACGCGAGTAATATCGATGATAGTAGTCCTGGACTTTCAGAGCGCGGAAGTCGATTTTAGAGCGGGCAAGTCAAGCATCATATCCGACCACCTACTGGATTGCCCAGGGAGGCTTAGATGTCAACGCCGTAAAGACGTCACATTTTAATCAAGTTGAGACTCGGTATATCCATCATACCTGCCTTGGGATGATATTTGGATGGCATTTCTTAGCTTACTTCTCACCACTTGACGTACCTCTAGCCTTTAACCCCCACATCTTTGCTTTGCTTTACTTTAGACCCAGCTAAATCACCCGCTTACAACATGACCTGATCCGACGAAGCTATCATTGCCTGTGTCGGTGTTGCAATCAATCTCCCTGCGTTCTTGCTTATCTTATGGCAGGTCTACAGAAGGCAGAGAAGACGGGGAAGAAGTACAAGTCGAGATCTCGGTATATTACACTTTATATAGATTTTGCAACGTTCCTATAATACCACTAAACAGTAAACCCCAGGTCGTTAAACTAAGAAACCTTATTCTAAATGCGTACTACCCTTGTTTTTTTACCCGCTCACTAAACTTTATCGAGTAGACGTCTGGTCCCATCCACGACGCTTGACAACCTACTGTCTTTACCTCCGCCTTGTAAGTTATCAATCCAAGGCTCTAGGTTCCAGAAGTAGATAAATCTCATTCCTAGTAAGTTATTTCAAACGAAGACAATAAGAACTAAGAATGTGCAAATACAGACGGGCAAATTGCAAAAGGCAAGCGGCGTGAATAGAAGTGCTAGCTGTCTTTCTTTATATCCCCAGCACCTCTCCTGAGCGGAACTCAGGCAAAGCTCCTTTCCTTCCAAGCCAAAACATTACACCACCATTGGCAAGCGTCGGATGTTTTCCGTGTCCGCCTGCACACTTGGGAGGTTTATACTCAAAAGCAACCAGAGGTGAGTAAAAGAGATAAAAGACAATGAGATAGTATTGGCCAAGGGCCCCGTGCGTAGAGACTTGGCAACTTGTCATGATGCATCTGCCCTGGATGACACCAAGCCCCCTGGTACGTACTTGAACTTGGGTTTAGCGCTGTGCAAAATTCCGAGGAGCATCGCCAACATCCATGTCACTCTCGGCTCCTTTCAGTTACCGGGCGACCTCACCGAGTTAGCGCGGCGTCGCCCAAATGGCGGAGGCTTAGATTAGCAAATCACGGGCATGAAACGGAGGGGTCGATAATTGGCGATTGCCTGAAGTAAAAAGGCTCGCGAATGCTAGAAGTCTGCCTCACTGTCATAAAAAGCCTCACGACGCTTACTGCGAGCAGATTGGAGAATGTGGTTTGCCTTCGTACATTTGGGTGGCGTCCGGGCACACTATATCAGTATTATGCGAACTTTCATTAGTTGAAATTTGTACTGCGTAACTCCTCCTAGGTGGGCGAATGACCGCACGACCAAACCCCCAGCTATTCGATGACTTTGAGAATATTTAACATGACCATTTATTCACATCTCTCCCTTCCACGCGATGCGATAAACCCCTCTCTCTTTCCTCCGTCTTTCCATAACTGCTCTAAAGCACCAAAAGATACTAGCAGCCTCTAGGCTCTCTTCATCTCTACTCCAACCTCTTGGAATGACCTGGTCAGAGGAAGCCGCCATCGCCATCATCGGTGTAGTAATCAACTTGCCGGCATGTGGTCTTATCCTATGGGAAATCTATTGCAGGCGACAGAGACGACGGACAAAACCGGCACGAGATGAAGGTTGTGATCAGCTTGTGCGCTTCCCATGCCGCTGCATCCTGGCTGACTAGCTATTCTTAACAAAAGCTGCAATTTCGAATGATACCGAACCCTGTGATTCTCTACTGCCTCTCCCTGAACGACACGCCCTCGATGCCCAGTATTACGCGATACCCCTACCGTATTATCCAGTTCCTTTAATGAACCTTGGCATGCCGCACCCCGTACGACATCAGCTGTAGCAACACTATCCGCAGTAGCAACGAGAGCAACATCAGCATCAGCACCAGTCACCTCAGCCCTTATTTACGCCGCCACAACATCGAAGCCCTTTAGACTAGTTCGCCCACCAACTCGCGCAAACTAACCTATATTTGCACCCCGCATTTCCGGCTCCGGCTCCGGCCCCTCCTCCCGATAGAAAGGCCCCACCGCCCCGGATCCTTTTGGGTTGACGAGACACACGCACCATATTCTTCCTTGTACTTACAGTTACACCATAGAACAGTTCAAAACTATTAGCAACTCAATCTGGCTCTATTAAATCTTTCTCAAATCCCCAATGACCCTTGATCATTCTCGTCCCCCTCATCAAGCACCAACTCATCCCCCGTAAAGACCATCTCATCCAGCGCCCTATATTCATAAACAGCCCGATCCACCATCCCCCACGAAACACCCCTCGCATCCGGCCAGAAGAGCTGCGCGTCCGCCTAGGCAATCTCATTGGGGGTGCCCAGATCATACGCAGCGCGCCAGGCCATCCTTTCTTCCCCATCGGCTAGATTCGTCGGGTACACACGTGAAGAGACTTGGATCAAGGCATGTTGCTCGAGATGGCCGAGAGGTATTTCAGCCAGTGCGATGTGACGTCTGTGCCACAAGTTGTCCACTCTGCGAAAAGAGAAGCTGTACAACACCGCCCGACGCCTGCGGCGCGCCCGTCAAGATGCTCGCGAAAATGTCGTAGTGGGGTGACGTTGTTGGAGCGCATAATCCCCCACGGCGCACCGAGGAACATGCCCCGCGAGTTGATGAAAGACATAAGCTTGAACCATTTGCTCGGCCCCTCGCATCTGTTCTAGAGGATTGACGAACCAAGCGCGAGCAGGTCTTTGGTGGCGGAGTAGAAGCCGCCGGCACTACCTGTGTAAGTCATCGCACAGCAAAAGTCACGGAGCACTCAAGGGTCTAGAATACCCAAAGAAGCATTCCAGTAAGTGTCGTCACGACTAATGCCCCCAACCGAGTCATGCCAGCGACATCAAGGACGTTCTCCTTGACAAAGGCCTCCAGTGTCTGCCTACGGACTTGTTCAACCACTGGCCCAATGATGATGAATGCCACGTTGGAGTAGATGGGGCTGGTCTATGGCGAGTAAACTGGCAGCCTCTTACCATAGTTTTCCCAAAAGTCCATACGTGTTAGCTATCAACCACCCCAAAGCACGATGGTATTCTCACCAGGGACAGTACAAGCCTGGACACCGCCAAAGCCAACACATCCGAGAACATCCTTTCCTTTGGGGATACCAAGCTCGGTCCAGTCAATATGGAAGTTGGCCAGATTAATAGCCACTTTAGCTCGTCATCCATCCTCACTCCCGACGCATGAAGCGCAGCGAGCACCGTAAACGCCTGGAAACGCTCCCAACACGATAGACGGTATCGGCCTCAATCTTCTTGAGACCCCGCGAGTCAAGGCTAGACGGAGTGAAGCAAATGTCCACGATTAGCTCATCCTCGTGCAGAGAGGTCATGCCCATTGACACGACAGTGCTGTCAAAGGATCCAGTTAGAGACTTGATACCCCCCCCCCCCCCGACTTCAACAACAGCATTAACATAGCTATGAGTGCTCGGACTCTTCGGAGCCGGAGGGAGTGTTCCGAGGGGAGGGCAGTGTTTATTCTTTACAGCAAAGCCATCGCCAGCGAGCATCAAAAGACAGCGGAAGAAGATACTTGGGCAAAGCCAAGATCAAGCATGGTTAACTCGTATCTTGGGAGTGAAGTGAATAGCCTCCCTACTTGGGAGTACCATGGTATATATGAAAACATACCCCAAGCAAGATGGGATCGACTGTACTGATATCACATCCTAGTCTTCACGCCCGCACAGCTCGGTTCAAACCACGCTCCCCAAGTCATCTTCATCTTGGCCCTGTCGATCTCACTACAGGAATCCCCGAGATACAAGCACGTTGTCTATCGATGATTACCTAGTCTCCCTGAGTACAACGTCGGCTTCTCAGCTCGCCGAGACGGGCAGGTCATATAGGGCTGTAGCCGATGTTTGATGATGCTATCGCAGGATGAAACCCTCTGCTAAACTATCAGACGATACCAGTGTTTGCACGAAACACCCGGGATCATCCTTCGCAGGCAAATCTCGGCTTCTATGCACGGTACCTGTCACGCCTGGTTCACCCCCGGTGGCTTGACGGTCCTCTACTTATAGCGTGACTAAATTGATTGGCTTCATAATCTGCATTTTCATCAAGTCATCCCTTGACCGTTGCTCTTCGCTGTCTCCAACCTAAACCCTAGACCATCCGTGTCTGCAACTTGCTGTTTTCCTCTCTCAGTCCCCTCAGCTGTTTCTCAAACTCCTTGTTCACCCACTCCCAGTATGCAGTCCACACGCTCGACGCCCCTGAGTTGCTGGTTGCCGCTCCGGCATTGCCGGTCATGGCCTTCATCTTCTCGCCTAGCAACAGCGTTACCCTTAGGATGCTCTTGTTTGCCTCCTCCTGCTTCTCGAGGTCTTGTTTCACGGCGTTATCCTTGAGCTTGACGGACAGAACAGCACGGTATGCTTCAGCTATCGAGTTAAGGCGACGTGTCGTCTCATCGGGGTCAATGGTGATGAGCTTTGTTACCATGAGGTTACAAAGCTGGCGAATGTCGTTGTCGTCCTTGAGGCCGGCCACAACACGGTCGTAAAAGTCAATGTTGTTGATGCGGCTAAAGGCCGTCTCCATCAACGCGTACAGGGTCTCGTATGCGCTCTGTTTAGATTAGCTTGTGATTCTCGAGGATTGAACACATAACGTACCTTGCGGACCTCGAGCCCATCGTCCACGGTATGCTTGAACGGGCCCATCATGACCTCTCTCACCAGCTCCTTCTTGATCACCGACTCGTTCAAGACGAACGGCATCAGCTCACCCAGATGCGGGTGGATGAGATCAGGCTTGGACCTGGCAGCTGTTGTAAGTGTTGTCATTGCCAACCGGCGGATGTCCATATCGGAGTCTTGGAGCATGGTCAAGAGCATGTCAATGAGAACGTTACGCAGCATAGCGTCAAAAGTCTCGTCGCTTTCGGGTAGTGTATAACGGACAGCCTGCACGGCCATTCCACGAATGCCCAGAGACTCGTCCTTCAAGAGAGTCTGCAATTATAATTAGCCATGTAGTTTCACAAGCAAATGCCAGTAACATACCTGCAGACGCGGGATGAACACGCTGGGATCAAGAGTGACCAGACGCCCAACACACTCAGCGCACACCACCTTGTTGTCGGCATTGTCCGATGCCTTGAGAAGCTCATCCCAAATGGCCGGTGCGTAGTTGCGCAGGTCAGTGGACTGCGCAGAGATCGACTGGAGAATCTCCTTGACCGACTGGATGAGCAGGTACTGGGTGTTTCCGCCCTTCTGCATGGTCTGCAAGATAACAGGCAGAAACTCTGGCACATTCTCAGAACCAGCCCTGCCGAGAGCGACGGCAGCAGAGAGGGACACTTTGTCAGGCTCGTCGTGAAATTGGTCCAGGAAAAGGTTGGGCTTCAGGGGCGAGCTCGTTCCAAGTCTCTTTCCAGCTTCTCCCAGCACTGCCAGAGCAAGGCTCATTCTAGCCTCGTCGTTGCCCTTGGCACTTGTGTAGAGCTCCGATACAAAGCTATCCAGCTTGACACCCACCGAGTCGCCTCCGGTAACGAGAAGAGTTCCAATCACCTTGCCGACAACAGGTGGGTCACCCGCAACACTGACATCCTTGAGCAAGCCCTGCATGAGAGCTTTGCCAGCACCACTCGAGCCGATGCCGCTGATCAGCACGAGCAACTGTTCGAGAACAATGCTAGCGTAGTGCGACTTGAGCAACTCACACAGAGCAGTAATCATCTCATCTGTAACAACAAGATCTGGGTGCTCGGGTACCACATAGGCAAGAATGAGCAAAGTAGGCCCGAGGAGATGGGTATCGCTGTTGGTAATGGTTGGCATCAGCGCAGAAACAATTCCTTCAATCGTGTCAGATCCGAGTTGGCCCCTGGCAGCAGGTGACAAGGTAAGGTGCTTGAGCGCGACAATGCTAGAGCCGCGCAGAGCCCGGTTCGCTTTTCGCAACTGGGCAGAGAGTTCCAGAGCAACATCCTGAATCCATGGGGTCTCCAGTTGACCAGGGGCTTTGGCGTAGCGGGCGACATTTTCGATGGCACGAACAGCGGCCAGACGGGTGGTCTCGTTCTTCAATCGCTCCTGTAAAACATCCAGAGCGGCCTTTCGCTTATCCTCGGACAGCAAAGAGGCGCCCTCGGGGCTAGAGGTGCGAGAGATGAGAACTCCCAGCGCGTGGATGGCTCGTTGTCGAACCTCGGCATCAGCATCTTGGGCAGAAGCACGATCCAGAATGACAGTATAGAGCTTGTCCAGCTCGGCCTTGTACTTGGAGGCCGTGTTGCGTGATCGCGGGGGAGTGATGGTCTTGACCAATTCTTCAACAGTGACAATCGCCTCACTCGAAATCTTGTAGAAGCGGTTGTGAACCGCAGAAGTGACTCCGTCAACAATCTTGGTAAGATAAGGCTGAAGGATGGTCGATGAGTGGGTCTTGGCGATATCACTGATCATCTCGAGAGCAGTAATCCTAAGCGTGCTCGGAGTTGCTGAAGAAGAACCGGCCTGGGAGGACAAGGAGCCCGAGACGGGTCCAGAGCCAGTGGGCTGAATAGCCTCGATGATGGGGCCAATCACCTCGTCAAAGTACTCGGCCAATCCACCATGCTGCACTGAAACCATGTCGTCGAGAACACTGATGACGGCCTGCTTGGTGGGAATGGTCTTGCCCTTTAGCTGCTTTGTGATGGCCTTTACGATAGTCGGGGTGAGACGCGCGAGATCGGCCCGTGGGCCAGTCAGAGGAACCTTTTCGAGTACAGGCGAAACGAGACCCGAGCCGGACATGAACTGCGATGCCGTAGCTCCGCCGCCACTACTTTGGCGTCTTCGCTTACGGCTGATTGGAGTTCGCGATTCGGATTCGGGCTCATAGTCCTCGAGTGAGAGGTCCTTCATCGTGAGTCCTTCGCCAGTCTTGCGGATAAGAAGAGCGAGAGCCGAGATAACCTCAAGACGAACATTTTCTTCTCGTTCGTCGATGCGCTTAACGAGCAAGGGCGCTGCCTGGTTGTAAAGAACGCCGTTCTCGAGCAAATCACCACTGCCGCGTGTTGAGATGAGCGTATAGACGGTCTTTGCGGCGCATCGTCGGACCTTCCAGCTGGCATCATCGTCATCGTCCTCGAAGCCATCGTCGGCATCGAACTCGTCGTCCTCGTCCATCTCTTCATCCTCCTCCTCCTCGTCCATATCCTCGTCTTCGTCGTCCATAGAGTAGTTGGGGTCGTACTTGATGAATCGCAGGCATGCAGCTATTGTGTCATCCGTGAAGGGGCGCATCTCTTGCGGGCAAGACGCCAAGAAAGCCTCAAGCGCTACGAGAGCAGCTTCGCGAACTTCATTAAACTCCTGACCTAGGTCGTCTCCATCACTGAGCGCCTCCAAATGGTGTTGCAGCTCATCCTCTCCAAGTGCTTGAAGGATAAAGGGGGCAGCCTTGGGGAGGTGAGGACCAAAGCGGGCAGGAATAGATCTCGCCATGCTGCCAAGAATCGAGATGTACAGTCGCCTCGTCACTGACCCGCTTCCATGCTGCGATAGCCCAGCAGTAATCCGGTTGACCACCTCCTCCAGGTGCTCGTCGGAAAGATAGACCGCGAGCATAGATATAGCGACTACGGCACGCTTCTTGACGACTGATGATCCCTTCTCACTCTCAAGTAGCTGAATCACGACTTCCTGCATGGCCTCAACCTCGACCTGAATAAGCATGGGTCCGAAACATCGAACGACTTCGATCAAGACATCGACAGCTTCGGCATTGAGATCGCCCTCATTCTGTAGGAGGCCCTCCGGAACAGCAGGGAGAGCGACCTTTGGGTTCTTGGGGACCTGCGTCTTGGGTCCAGGGCCGATGAGGCGGGGGATAAGCACACGGCTGACGGCATTGTATGCTTCTTGGACATCCGAGGTTGGTGGAAGTCCTGGAACAGGGCGTGGCAGGGCGATGATGACGGATCGTAGGGCGAGGGAGGGGACGGCGTTATCCACCGAGTTCTTCAGCTTGAGTGACGAGAGCTTCTCGATCATGGGCGCAATGATCGGTGTCGGGACTTTGCCCACTAGAGGACCCAGGCTGTCCAGACGGTCAGTGATCAACCAAGTCCAAAGATCCCACTCGCTACCTACCACTTGATTGCCAGGTTTTGGACCTCACCATTCTGGTCATCGAGCGTCTTGATGATGCTATCAACGGTGCGAGCTGCGATGTTGTAGTCGTGGTGGAGGAAGTCGGGCTTGGCGTGTGTGAGCAACTGCAGAAGGTCGTTCAGGGACATGAATCGGAAATCTGGGTCGTTGTCGCTGAGTTTCTGGACGTGGCCCATCACCGCCTGCGGCGTGGCATTGATTGGGGTATTGGAAGCCATGCCGGGCAAGCTTCACGATGGCGTGAGAGAGTGCGTCGGGTTTAGATCATATGCGGCGGGCTGTGGTGTCTCTGGCGACGGCGGCACGTGTATGCGATGTGGAAGAGAAAGAGAAATGCAGAGAACAATGAAGAAAAAGATGAGAGAGTCTCGTCTCAAGACAAATGGTTGGTTGTAGAGACAAAGTTGGAGGGGTTGAGCTCTCTAGGCAACGCGGGAGAAGGTCGGAGCTGTTTGGCCTGTTGCCCCGCTATGACATCTGGATCTCAGCTGTAATCCGCAGAAGCGAAGCTGCGTTTGCCGCGGTGTCTCTGGCGGACCTTTGTTGATCCGAAGTCGGAATGCCCTCAGCTCTGGCTTCGTCTTTGATGTGGCTGATCTACTAGATAATGTTTGACTTTCCACCGAAATGTCGGATTCTCATTCAATCCTACCAAGACAGTTTTATCTGTGCTTTTTTCTTTGCCGTGAAGCTCCTCGAGTTCTTGTTGATCCTAGCAGTGAAATGCACTATAGGACCTAGGTCTAGAACCAATATCCCGCGGCTGCATAATGTCAAGTCCAAATGTCAAACTAAACCACTGTGCCAAATGGGCAAAAGTGTAAGGACCCTACATAATGCAGCAGAGCACACAGGGCTTATACTTAGTACGACACCAAACTACTGAAGGAGTCTTCTCCAAGTTCCGGATATGCAGAGTGCCTCATGTCAAATGCAATTAAGAATCTGAAGCTTTTTAGATACCCAAGGGTTAGCTCGAAGAACTGCCCAAGCCTCAAAGACTTGATCAGCGTCTTGAAGTTCGCTCAATGGACTTCCTTTGCTTCGTTTCACATCGTCAAGTGACGTTTGATCAAGCTATTTCTTGGTTGGTTAATCAACGGCATGTCATATCAGGCATCTGGCCCAGAATGTATGCACGCATTCGATGCAAGTTTGGCATCGCATCACACCGCAACGTCCAGTGACAAACGATAGAAAGCAAGTCATCTAGGTGCTCTTTATTCTATTTTGCGTACAAGTATCCAATTGATTCTCTTTTACTGAAGATTTGCTGTCCTTTGATCAAACAAGTGGCTTTTCCAGCGCTCTATCACTCCTTATTTCTCACGTATCTAACCAGCATACCTGTACCAGACAAATCTATTTTGGTCTGGGTGACATGATGATTCTTTTATCTGCCCTCGTTTCTCTTTTGTCGTTGGCCACCTCCATGGTCTTACATCATGAGCCACCCAACGGACAGCTTGTGTACGACTCGAGCAACTACCACATGGAGTGTGGCATGGTAGGCATGCAACCAGTACTTTTCAAGGCCTTTCGCTAACTCTTTACTTCAAGCAAACCGTTCTCAACATCACAGACTGCGAGAAACTTTACCCTGAGATTCGCAAACTCGGTGCTCCAAGCAATGGATGGTGGACCAAGACCGACTGGGCCGTCACTGAATGGGAACACGAGTCTTGCAAGGCAACTCTTGTTATCAAAATTCTACCCAAGGGCGGTCTCAAGATCCATACCAGCCACCTGATCAATACTGGCCATTTTGGGCTCAAGACTCTGTGCGGCGAAACATCTCAGCGTGCCTTGGTCAAGCCGCAAAATGGCACCTGGGAGTTGTATTTCACGGAGCCATCGTGGAATATCAGTCGTCCCTTTACCCGGCAAGATTCCTGGAATGCGTATGCGCTATAACGCTAGGATGTGGCCAACTAGTGAGTACAAGTTGAGCTGGTTCCTTTACATATAGACATCTAAGTCAGGACGAGGGCGGTTGCAGGTTCAGTATGCAATTAACAAAGACCTTCCTTAGCATGAGATAAACACTGGTTACCATTAAGTTTGATGCATTTCTAGTCCTCGCTTAAGCCTAAGGCTTACGGTATGGTGATAGGTGACAAACAGCTGGTGACAAATGCAAACATTTCCTCGCATCGTCGTCAGTGCCAACAGTTGCTAAGGCAGAAGCACTCCTTTATGTCATCGCTTCCCTTCAACTCCTTCTCTCTTTCTCTCTTTCTCTCTTTCTTCACCTATAACCCGCAACCCCAGTATCATCCATCTCACGATGGCGGACGACTCCAAGAAGCTCAGCGCCTTGGAACTGGTCCCGATCGAAGTTCTCACGTATACACTCTCCTTTCTGCAAGACCGACAGACCCTCAGGTCAGCAATCCTCTCATGCCCTGCTCTCCACGACGCCTTCGCACAGCACAAGGCTCTTGTCGCCTCGTCAGTTCTGTTCCAGTCCATGGACGAGGGTGTCTACCAAGAATGTGTCGTCGCCTTCAACTTGGGACTCGAAAAGTGGCGCGATGCAGACGATGGCGTTGGTGTGATCGATCGCGTCTTTGACATGGACCGAGTCATCGACAATATGCATTTGACATTCCCCCAAGTCGAATCCATGTGGCGGCAGCACAAAAGTGTCGAGTACTTCGCCAACGGCATTTTTGAGCTCCTCAAGGAGCAACGAACCGTCATCAGAGAGCTCGATGCCTTTCAGCTTACTGCCAGCGTTCTTGCCCGTTTTCAGCGCTCCCTGTATCGACTCGAAATGTTCCACATGGTCATTCAAATTACCATGGATTCATGGTACTACGGGTATGGTAGCGAGGGTGAGGATGATGGCGAGGATGAGGAGGATGAGGAGGATGAGGATCCTGGTTGGGGAGACAAAAGTTTCTGGACATGGCTTATGAGAGAATTGGGCGAAGGCGGTCTGAGAAAAGCGTTCTTCTCCAGATTTTCCGCTGCTGAGATTGAACAAATGATCTGCATACGCGACCTCCTGGTATCGTATGTTGGGCCAGGTTTGTCATCTCACCTTTCCAAAACCTTGCTCGAGTTGCACGTTTAGCTAATCAAAAACTCATACGATGCCTAGGCTTCAACTGCTTTCTTGAACGTGACATCGAGCTAGGGGCACAGACTCAGTCGTACATCACAGGAACATCTTGCGGCAATGGCACAATATTGGTCGCCGAAGGCCTTTCTTCACTGTTCGTCTTCATGACGAAAAACGGAGGAAACAAGTGGCCAAAGCTCTTACAGTGGCTTTCATTCAAGGAAGAATACCGCATACCAAGATCCCACTTTCTCATGAAAGACGTCCAAGTTGAAGACTATCTCGAACACTGGCGGCAAATCGCTTTCTGGACCTACGATGAACGAGTGCCGTTGAGCCTTTTTCGAAAGCCGTTCTACGACGACGGAGACCCGGGGCCTGAATGGGCATGGAGGAAGTTTGGCCCTCTCTGCGAGAAAGCATCTCCCTGGACCTTTTTCACGTCCAGAGATGCTCAACCTTGGGGCTACGTTCTTTGGGATTTGGACATGCTCAACAAATCCAGGCTCATGGATGCCGAGGAGAACGGAATCGTCGACAAGCTCCCCAACATTGACGAGGACCATCCTCTAAACCACCAGAACAACGTGGGCCTATATCGAAGATGGAAGCCCGATTTCAAGGACGAAGAGTATTTCCATAAACTCCATCTACTCAAAAAGGAGCTCATCAAAGACGAGCACCGCCATTTTACGAAATGTTGGACTTGGGGCTCGGATCAGACAGAAGGATACTTACAGATGATTTGCAGAGACGACGAGGATTTGAGGTTTAAGCATTTTATCGAGGGAATTTGGAAGGAACACTTCTAGAACGAAACCCGCAACTGGTAGCTCTATTTCAACACATGAAGCATCTCAATTCTAACGTGAAAGTTCAAATGCTATGAATGATGCGTTGCTTTACTAGCAAGACGATGGAATAAAAGTGGCCGCCAGAGACAGGAGATCCGGCCGCCCTGAACTAAGTAACCAAGGCCTAAGATACTGAGTTGATAAGCAAGTAAAGTATTTCTCAAAGCCAAAGAATTGTATTGTCAATGAAACCCCGAAACATTATAAGAGTCATCCACAGATAGATAACAAGCTGTATTCCCGCGGCTTGGTGTAGCTGAGGTAGTGGAGGATTCACACGGGCGGCCCCACCCCCGCTTCTCCCGGCCCGCGACGCCCAAAACACCAAAACAACTTGAGACAAGCAAGACCATCCAGTCCGAAGAAACGATACGACCACAATCAACTCTCTACGCTGGTACAACTACAAGTCGCAAACATGGTGCGTCCTCCTTCCCTGCATCCCACAACCACAGCTAACCCTCCCCAGAACAAAGACTCGTCCTTCACATTCGTCCACATGCACCGCCCCCGCGACGCCGACCTCTTTGAGGACTTCTGCAAGGACAAGCTCCCCGAGGACGAGATCTACGTGCCCACCGCGCACCAGCCCATCAACCCAGAGGACGAGGACGACGTGGTGCCCGACCAGCACGCTGCCTTTGGCATCCAGCGCGCCACCCAGCGGTCAAAGGAGCCCGCGTGGAAGGATCTCGGGCTCGCTGAGCTCATGAACAAGGGACCTGGGGCGGGAAGTAGTGCGAAGCCAAAGAGTACCGGGAGGGCACTGCCGAGATAAGCGGATGGGAATGGTGTTTTTGAGCAATGGCGCCGGGGAGTTTTGATACGATATGGCACACGGAGACGATTAGATTCACTTGATACACCAAATGCAATGGTTCGCCACTTCTTGTAGAGCAGTGTGGCATCAATCATATTGCCAGACAAACTAAGATCTGTTCCCAGTTCTACCATATCCCATCCCAATAGTCAAATCCCCAACTCCCAAGAAACTCCAGCCCTTAATCACATACACGCACTCCTAGCTCTTACCCAGAAACCCCTCCCTCTCCAGAACCTCTGGCCGAAATTTGACCAGAAACACCGTCTTGCCCGGCCACATGTCGCCCTCGGCCACGGTATGCGCCGTGACCCTGGCGGGGAAATCAGCCCCGTCGCAGACGCCCTCGACGACGCCGGCGACAAAGGCGGCGCAGTTGAGCTGGCTCATCTCCTTGGGCACGCTGATGTACTGGTTCACCAGCGGCTCGTTGTCGATGATCATGTACTCGTCGGGGGTCTCGGCGTTGGCCGACTTCTCGAGCCGGTCCGCCTGCCGGCCAAACAGGTGCTGCCACACGTTCTGCTTGATCAGGTGCAGCAGCGCGATGATGCTCAGCGGCCGGAGCTGCGTGCGGGCCGGCTCGCGGAAGAGGAGGAGGTCGAGGAGCTTGAGGCCGATCGAATGGCCCTGGAGGTTGAGTCTGCCTTGTATTTTAGCCTTCGTCCCAATGGGAGAGAATCAATTGCTGCGCACCGCTGCTCCAGCTCCTGGATGCCCTTTACGCGCCGCTGCGCATACGTCACCATCTCGCCAAACAGGTACGCAAAGCTCGCCTGGCTCAGCTCGGCCGTCTTTGTCCGGTTGAGCGGGCGGTTGTAGATGGTCTTGCCCGTGCTGGGGTATCGCAGGCCGGGCTCCTTGCTGCCGCCCGCGGGCGCGCCGGGGCTGGGTTGGAGGTTGCTCATGCTGCTCGTCGCTGGTGGCTGGGCATGTCGCAGCTGAAGCGTTTCTGTTTTATGCAATCGCTGGGGCTGGGAGTTGCGATGTGGTTTTCTTGCCGGATGTCGCACGTGTAAACGTGGGCTTGGGAGATCTGGGGGCGTCCAAGGTGAGATAGTGACGGTGTGGGGTCCGGAGCTGCTTGACCGAGCTTCACCGAAAGCTCTCACCTTGAACCTGGACATGACAGCATTCAAGTATAACTCGACAACTTCAGAGACTAATGCAGTTTATGATGAATGAAAAACTATCGATTTGCTTATTCCAAGATTTCTAATTACATCGCAAGCTCAAAACATCCTATGCAATCTCCGAACCTGTCTTTGTCCGCTTTACATCTCATCACCAAGTTTCCCCTTCTTGTGCTTGACTACTCCAACACTCCCGAGGCCAAGGCTCACTGAACAGTCACAACCTTGGACTTGACCTCCTTCTGCTTGATCGTCGCCTCAATCCACCCAGCAGCATCCTCGACCGCCTTTCTCGGCATCTTCTTCCGCTTGAGCAGGAACCCCTGAATCTCCGCCGGTGAAAACGTATCCTCTGGGATCAGCTGTCCAAACTCCACCGACGCCTTCTTCAGCTCATCCACCGAGAGGTCCAGCTCCGAATCTTTGTTCTCTATATGGCCACTGATGCTTCCGTTCTGCGCGGCCGTCTTGAGAGAAGCCCGTGCCTTGGACGAGACCTCGTACATGCGGTAAAAGAGCTCCGTCGCCTGGCTGCTCGTGGCATTCTTGAAGCCGACCTGGACGTCGACGCGGCCGGGTCGGATGAGGGCGTCGTCAAGGGACTCTGGCTTATTGGTCGTCATGATGAGGATGCGGCCCTCGTGAGAAGCGACGCCGTCGATGGCGTTGAGCAGGCCAGAGAGTGAGATGCTCTCGACAGCCAGGATAGTGTTAGTATTCCTGCTTCTCGTAGATGTTCTGCCCCTGCCTCTCTTGTTGTACTTTCTCTTGCGTCTCTTCCGATCCTCTTCCGAGGAATCAGTGTCGCTGTCGCTGTCACTGCTGTCGGGTGTGTCATCTTTTGGCTTTTTGCTCTTCTTCTTCTTCTTCTTCTCCTCCTTCTTGTCTTGTATTTCCTTCTTTTCTTCCCCATCTTTAGTCGCCTCTGTGTCGTCTCCATCCTCTTTCTCAGCCTCCTCATCACCGGAACGACGTAGGCCGGCCGTATCAATGTCTTCCAGAAGTACAACACAGCGACGGGGCAGTCGGGTAAACAGCACAGCCAGATCCTCCTCGCTTACGGTAGGATCCTGCAGGCTGATAACGTAGATGTCGATACCAAACACGCCAGCCAGCGCAAAGGAGAAACTGGTCTTTCCAGTGCCGGGCGGACCATGAAAGAGATAACCTCGGCGAAGCGGGATACCGCGAGAAGCATACCACTTAGGTGTCGCTGGATGCAGGTAGTCGTTGATGTCCTTGAGAATATCACGCTTCTCCTCATTCTCGAGAACGACGGTGCGCATCGGTCTGATGGGCCGGCGAGCAACCTGGTGCCACATACTCCACGCATCACGACGGTTTTCCTTTGTTCTGGGACGGTAGATGGTAGTCTTCTGGCGGGTGTCGAGGTAGTATGCCTTTTTGGCGTCTGCGAGGAGTTTCTTGATGGGTTCTAGAGGCCTTTTGAGTACTTGACTACGCAATAGGGGTTTGTGGATGACATACCGATGGACCGACCAAAGCAAGATATCCTGAGCTCCTCAAGATCTTTCTGACCGGGCCAGCCGTTGGTGTTTTGTACAGGCTGCTTTTGTCTGTAGACTTTGAAGTAGGTCCCGTTGTGCCAAAAGCCCGTAGCTCCCATGGCTGGGACATAGCGAGGTCCCTGTTCAAGTTAGCAACTGCGGTATAGACCAAGGGAGAACAGGCGATGGACTTACACATCGAGCCGCCTGGCTAGCAAAGTTGAGGTACTTTGGAGAATCGTCCCCGTCTTCCACGCTCATCACTTCCAGAGTCTGCGCAGAGTCCTCCTCGTCCCAGGCACTCTTCCAGACCGTCTGAGCAGCCAGGTGTCGGTTTCTCGTGATATCCTCCCGCTCCGAGAGGAAGAACATGAAGTGGTTGTAGATATGATCCTCCTCGCTGACAAACATGACGCAGCGCAGGTACTGGTTAATGAGGCCCTCGACCGTTTCGTAGACCTGGTCAAACACCTTGGAGAGACCCCAGAGCAAGCCGAGAAAGGTGAGCAGCACCGAAGGGTCGAGGCCAAGCTGGGCACCGAGAAGACGGTAGACGAATAGGAAAAGCTGCAGCAGAGGCGAGGCCTGGCCGGCCGAGACGAGAATCGTGTCCATGATGCCCGGGGGGAAAGGCGATGACTCGTTGGACGCAGAGGAAGAGTTGATAGACTGCAGAAAAGGGGGGAGACCCATCTTGCCCATCTTTGATAGAGACTCCATTTCGATGAAATTATCTATCACAAGAGAACCAACTGTAGAGGAGTAAAAGTTGTGGAGATGGGCCTCTTAAGAAGGCGAATGCGGGATGGTGTTGTCAAAACTGCGTGACCACCCTCTACAGGCTCCTTTTTATACTCGCAGTTCTTCCAGCCAACTTCAGGCTGAGTGTTTTTGGGGACGAACAGATGCAGGTATATCCCTTGCGAACCAATAAAATGCCTTGATAAGTGACTGCTCACTTCCAGGTTGTTTTTGTTTGTTTAGGCTGCAGCCAGGCGACAAAGAAGAGAGCGGCCCCCAACGTATGCAAGCTTCAGTCATGCGTTCAGCTTAACGTAGTTACCAGGCCAAGCTCATAGATGGAGAGACAAGAGAACTTGTTAGTTACTAGCCTGGTTTGCCCATTGCTACATAAAACATGCACAGCACCCAACAAGCACACCCACAACTATCGAGAAAGCATGCTTTATTATCGTAGCGTGCACGAGGCTAAAGCCGCTATCCGGCCCAATGTGTAACAGTCCATGGAAGTTTGCTGTACTCTCGGAACAAAAAGGCCAATGACTGACTGTCTTGGATGAGCCGATCGATGGTTATACAAGACAACGGATGGGGGCCAGAAAAAGCTTCACAAGAACGATACAATCGCGAATGACTCCTACACTAGTTCTCCAGAGTCTGCCCTGCAGATTGCGTATGCACATCATCGCCTAGTCTTGGTGTGTGGCTGTTGATCAAGATAGGCCGTCGAGGCAGACAAACCAGACCAGATCCAGTTTGCCACAGAAATATCGCCTCAAGTCGTAAACACCGAATGTCCTTCTTCTTTTATTTGCTGACAAGAGGCGCTGCAAAGTGCAGACCCCGCATCGCCTCGCCGTTGGATAGAAACAACATTGGATCTCACCGTCGTGGGGTAACACGAACGTGAATGTGAGTGAAGAGGCACATGATGTCCTGTATGGGTCCTCAGCCTTACGCCATGCAGCCAGCATCTGAAGATTTCCCTGGGAAAAGAGGAGACCTGAAAAGCACAGCCTCGTCCAAGGAGTCATGTTGTTGAGGCGAACCAGACAACCCAGGGGATAGATACCTCGTTTCCGTGTGCAAATCTAAACCATGCTTGTCTCCTCCGACATGTGCAAATGCCCTCTATTGTAACCTACATCCATCCTGTCCTCTATGCCACCACAGCCTGCTCCTCCAGCTTCGTCTCGCCCAGCTTCTCCTCCAGCTCGTCCACCCCGGTCTTGCCTACCCCGACGTCGGTCCCTCCCGCGAGATAGTCCTCGCTCTCGCCCACCAGCTTCCCGCCGGCCTCCCACCGCCGCATCCTCTCCTCGCGCCGCTGTCGGCACAGCTCGTTGAGCGCGGGCCAGTACTCGGCGTGGTCGTACTCAAAGTCCATGTCGCCGCCCCAGTCCAGGCTCCAGAGCTGCCCCGGGGGCACGTACTGCTTCATGTCCTCGTTAAACTTGAGCTTCTCCCGCGTCACGGGGTCGATGAAGGGCGTGATGATTTTGAAGAAGCCCCAGACGATCCAGGGTACTGTACAGTTAGCGTTGCATCTCAGTCCAAGAGTAAGAGTAGTTAGTTACCGTTGATGATGAGCGCCTTACCCAGCCGCTCGGGGTAGTGGTTCTGCAGCACATGCAGCACCTCCCTCGCCGTCGCCACGGGCACGCTCGTGTTCTTGCGCTCCTTGCTGGGCTTGAAGTTGATCATGAGGCTCAGCATCTCGACGCCCGCCGGCATCAGGTCCGTCACCCGCTCGATCATGTAGAACAGGTGGTGCAGCTGCCGCGGGCTGGTATCCGTGTTCTGCCGCGCCGGGTTGAGGTACTGGCATGGCCGGCCCTGGCGATCAAAGCCCACAATCATCTGCTTGCCCGTCTCCTGCTCGGGCGAGATGTACTCGGGCGTGAATTCCTCCAGCCCATACTCGCGCCGCCACGCCAGAGTCGCCTGCAGCCGCTTGGCCGAGTCATCGACGTTCCACTTCGTGGCTCGTAGGTACCGCAGCAGACACTCGCGCGTCAGCCAGGCGCGCTCGCGGTCCGTGATGGGGCCTGACTTGTCCTCCTTTTCGGCCTGCTTCTCGCATTTGATCTCGGCGATGCCCTTGGCCAGCTCCAGGAGGGTCTCGTACTTCTTCTGCTGCTCCTCCGTCAACTCCGGCCTCGGAGGGGGCTTGCTTTCAGGGCCCGGGGCGGCAATGGGCGTCTTTCGGGGGCCCGAGGTGTTTTCTGCCGAGCTCGCCATCTTGTAGGTCTGTTTGGGGGCTTGAGTTGAAAGATCAAGACCTCGAGAGTTGACAAAAGGTGCTGAAAGATAAGTCGCACAAGTTCAACGGCGCCAGCTCTCACCGCTCACTCTGAGTGGCCAATTGACAACTTGTTGAGGTAGACTGTGAGATTAGATCAGCTGCATAAGCAATGTATTATCCACTGCATGAATTGCACTTTTCCGGGCCGCCGTCTAACCTGCTTCTAGGAAGAAAAAGAAAGAGATTGAGAATTATAAGTAAATAAGATTCCGACATGTCCAACCTCAGGAGACCAAATTCAAGGCTTGGCAATGGACTCAACAACGGGCCGCAGCCCGTCTCGCCCAATTGAATATCGTACCCACGATGGGACACCTTCCTCGCGAGATACGAACTTCAGGGGTCGTCCATTAATATTTAGGGGCTTACCGCGCCGTAAGTGCCCGCCCTGTAAGCCCAACTGTAGGGGTGGATGTCCGGGTTCTGAGTATTCCGGATGACACTACATCGGATACTCACATTAGGGCCATCACTTATCATGGATCCATGGAAACACAAGCAATATTCGGGAAATTGGCCATGAATAACCCGAAAGGTCATAATAAAGTTCCCCAATGAGAGCAACTGGCATTATAAGTACCAATCACTTCCATCTCAAGTTCACGAGTTTACCCTACAACAGATCAGCGGCGAGAACATACAAGCATAAAGGTCTCTAGAATTGGAGGCCAAGTCTCTCGAATGGCTCTCAGACATCCATCTTCTAACAACTGCCTTCCTGAGACACCAGTACTCTAGGTCAAAAACCAAGTCACATACGAACATACACCTCGGAACATGGGTACCAGGCTTGACTCATCATGAATCACCACTCTGCAACCAAGGAAACCTTTCAATCAGACTTCAATTCTTCCCTACCTTCTTCACCTTCGCCTTGTCTTCATCGTAGCTCCCCTTCATCTGCCGGTTGCTGCCTTGGGTGACCAAACGTCTATCATCATAAATATCCACGACTCTCTCGCATCTTCCCTTGTGGATGAATGTCTAACAAATGAGAACAAAATGTCTATGGCCTGCACCTTCGCGCCCCGAATCTTGAAACTGACATCGTGTCCCTCGCAAAAAAATGTCTCCTCTTCCCTTTTCTTTACGCCGGCAAAAAGATCAATCCAACCCGGATATTCGTCATCACACATCATGTCTCGCTGGCCTCATTGGTGGATAAAGCCAGTGTCTGTTAAGCCAGCCAAAGGCTGGATGGTAGTATCAGTTTCGGCTGGGACTGCGGCTCTATCGTCTTGAAGACCTCTCCTTGACGAGTCTCTTGCCGGTCTCCTCGTCGAAACCGCAAGTAGTCGTCAGATAAAGAAGCCTACCATCATATGTTAGATCTCAAGTTAGACTGAATGGCCATGAACTTCACTTACTTGTCTTCCGACGTTTCCTTCTGCCGCATGGTCTCGAACCCTTGCTGGCTCTCCATCCAAGCCACCGTCCTGCTCCTGGAATTCACCTTCTTTACCCACAAGTTGAATGTTCCCGTCACAGGGCGGTGGTCGCTCACTCGGACTTCGTGTCGCCGATAATCAAGCTGCTCTACGCGCCCACGTCCTCTGTACAGCAGCCGATCGCACCAAGCAGGGCTTCGCCTCTTGTCGCTCGTGTCGTAGTTGTCGGTGCCAACGTCGTACTTGTATGTCGGTGCAAATGTGATGGGCAACTCGTCAAAGGCTCGGAGCTTGAACGCCGGGTTGCGGCGACGGGCTACTAGAAGCTGGTCACGCTCGAGAAGCTTGCCTAGGTTATTCTGCTTGACCGCCGTCACAACAGTATCGCGAGACATTGTATCGATTCGGTAGTTGAGATCACCATGGAGAACACACAGTTCGTGATCAACAATGAGGCTGCCATCACCACCACCAACGTAGCAGTCAACCCGAGCCGCTGAATCTAGTTCCGTCGGGAATAGATTGGACTCAAGAATCGCAGCAATATCGTTGTGCCGCGCGTTAGCTTGTGACTGCCCGGCCGCCAAATGGCAGTTGACAAAGCAGATCGATGTATCGTCGATTCGGAATCTGACGGCGACACAGCCTTTATTGCCATGGAGACCGCCCATGCCTCGCTTTACTTCGGCACCATGGAGGCCTCGAATCCTGTCGCTGAGACTTGCCTTGACAAATATGCACGTAAACAGTCCCACCATAGGCGCCGTGTGAAGCAGATGGTACAGGTCGTCCGCTGGCATGTAGTCGTCGAGTGTCTTGAGCAGGAAATCTCTCCAATCCCGGTATTGGTGGCTCATTCGCTCCTGATCTGTTCCGGCCTCCTTCTTCTTGGGCTTCAGGAACCGCTTCGCAGTCAACTTCTTGTCTTCTAAATCCACAAGCTCCTGGAAGCCAAACACGAGAATTTCTGGCGAGCCGCTTGATTGCACAAGGTCCTGAAAGAATGTCGCGTCTCCATCGGAATATCGGAGAGTGGATGGCGTCGAGGCTCCGGCGTTCCACGTCAGGAAAAGCGCTTTGATCTCTTCAAAATCGCAGTACTGGGTGTCTTTGGATTTCATCGAATCTTCGAGAAAGTCATCCTCAAGCAAGCCATCCCATGCTTTGATCTTGTTGTCGGCACCCAAAGATATGATTTGTTGCCGGTCCAGGAAGTATGAGCTCGACGGATCTGCAATCATCTTGACAATGGGGTTCTCGTGTCCCTGCCATTCCTTCAAAACGACCCAGGGCGCTTCCTCTACATCGTAGACGCATATCTTGCCAGTGTTGTAGGCTGCCCACACATAGCTGCCAGCATTTGCTAGAGCGTTGATCTTCCACGTGCTGACATTCAGCATTCCGACACACGAATAATCAGCAGTCGAGTAAATGGTCACCTTGCCGTCCACGTGGCCAAAGAACACCTTGCCCGGTTGTGATTTCACGAGCGTTCCAGAGGTGACTTCACCCGCGCTGTCAGCTATCAGCGGCCGGACAAGCACCTGGAACTGACTCCGCCCGTCGACCGTTGGTGCAAAGATGCGGATCTCTTTACCTGTGGCGTGCCAGAGTTCGTCCCCTATCACCATGGAATGAGTATGCCCTTTGGGGACCTTGTAGCTCTGGCTTGGAATGCATGTGATATTTGCGACGGCAGTTTCGTCTGGGCCCCAGACGAGGAGTGTGCCAGACTCGTCCATGGTCCATATTTCGTTAAAGTGCCGGAAAATCCGCACCACTTCGGAGCGGCCATGGACGTTTGGTTTGGCCATCGTGATGGCATGTGTGGCTACTTCGACCTCCATGAGGTCGCCTGTATTGGTGCCGATCCATATCCGCTTGCCTTCTTCTCGAGGGTCAGCTGCTGGCTTGAAGGCCACCGCAGTTGCCTTGACACCCTCTGTATGAGACAAACTCATGATGAGCTCTCCATCCGAGAGGCTCCAAGCTCTCGTCATTTGCCCGCTTGCACATATGAAGTCTCCACACACGTCAAAGTTCCTGGCGTCATACTTGATTGCAATCTCATGAGCGCCATGCTTGTTGAACGGCGGCCGACGGTTGGTGTTGGAAGCATCTGGAAATGCGGTCACATGATGGATAGCCTCGGCCTTTAGCGGAAGTCTCGCAACGGGGGCAGACTGGATTGACTTTGAGGGCGTAGGCATGGCAATCGAGGGCGTTGCTGCTGTTACCGGGGCGATGCGGAACTCGACAGGAGCTCGATCCGATGTCCTGTCGATTGTCATAGATCTGCCGTGGGCTCTACCTGGAGGCGCGAGCTGTTGCTGTGGCTGCTGCGTTGTCGGAGTTGACACAACTCGTTTCGGGGGCGTAGAAGTGGGGGGACAATCAACAGCTTGAACAGCTGTGGAGGCGGCCGGACGTGAAGGGCGTGGCGGAGGCCTCATGCTATTATCGTTATTGAATGGAGGAGGACGAGGTGGTATTTCAAACGTCCCAGGCCTTGGTACTGTTGGTCGAGACCCACCGGTTAGCTGAGGAGTAATAGGACCCTTTGAACTCCCGTCGACTTCTATGTCTCTGTCTTTCCGTATGTTGACGACTGAATGACGGACTGGAGGAGGATCAAAGCCGACAATGACGGACCGAGGCCGGCTGGGCTTCTCAATCTGAGATTGCGGCCTTGGTCGGGTAGGAAGCCTGGGAGGAGTTCCATCGCCAGACCCCAAGCTGCTCGGTGGGCTGTTGAACGGGGATGCTTCCTGAGAAATGTCGTCCTTTCGCGCCGGTAGTCCGGGAACTGATGTCGACTTGGGGGTGGGTATCAATGCTTTCTCATTGCGAGGAGCTGGAGGGGGAGGAGCAGTCTTAGTTTCACGCTCCCGCCTCAGCTCGACAGAGCGTCTCGGAGGAGGTGGTGACGGAGGTCTTGAGCCGCCAGGGCGTGGAGATCTAGGACCGCTTATGGAGGGCGAAGAATTATGCGATCGGCTTGGGATCTTGAATGATCGAGTCGAGCCAGTGGGGGTTGAAGGAGCAGCGACGGTATCGGGGTTCACAAATGGAGGCTGATCCCCCACGGCAAGGGTTGAGAGCCGTCCTTTTGGCGGCGATTGAGGCGGTAGAATCGTAACGGCAGGAAGCGGCTTTGGCGTTGGCTGTTGTTGTTGAATTGATGGTGGTTTTGCGACCGGGAATGGTCGTGCGGAAGTCTGAGACGGCGGGGGAGGGGCATCATGGTTGATGGCCAGTGCAGTAGGCTTGGGCCGCTCTTTCGGCCTGGTAGGGACCACGGGGGTCGAGGGAGCGGCCGGCGCAGGGTCCTGGCTCGGTTTGAAGTCTCGGAGTCGATCCGGCTTGGGGGCTGGAGAGATTGGTCGTGATAGAGGCGCAGCGGGCGGAGGGACATCGGCGGGTTTGCTGACGTTGGAGTTAGGTGTGGTGTTGTTCATATTCTCGAATCGTGCCCGCAAAGAGGATACGGGTTTCTACAGGCTGTTAGTGAGCGATAGCTCTTCCACGAAGGGCGGCATCTCGTACAATCGACGAGCCATCGGGCCCTTCCCCGTTGGTAGGCTCCATGTTGCTTGAAAAAGATGCTTCTTCTCGACAGCGGGGGCCGAGGGCGACTCTACCCGCTACACCCACGCCGAGCACTCTCGCTCATCAAGGCATCAACGCCAGGGCGTTTTTGGAGTTGCAGATCGGAGCCAGACGGACTGGCGCGGGAGAAAGCGGATGAGTGAGGTATCGAGATCGAGAAAGAGACGAGGCGTTGAGCTTGAGGAAGAAGGCTTGCGGCCGTTAGACAAAGGTAGCTCTCGAAAGTCGGCGCTGGGTAGTGATGAAGAACGGTTGGGGATCGATAGAGGAGCTGATGGGTGCTGGTAGTGACAGGGACTGTAGCATAATGGTGACAGGGCCTGACAGTGGAAATTCGAGGCCAAAGTGAGGAGAAGAGAAGCCACGAGAACGAGGAGCGTTTGGAGAAGTGTCTTTGTTTTTGTCTGAAAAGTCCCCTATTCTCCTCGTGGCCTTGATGTCGATCGTCCTGCAAGAAGGTTGTCTTGCGTGGTCACTCACAATTTGAAAGGCGGCGCGGCTTGCTGAGCCACCCTTATGTCATTGGCATCTGAAGGCTCCCATCTTGGCACTGTACAGTAGTGCCAAAGGCAGCGTCAGTTACCGTGCCGGTACGGTCTGAGATCGTTAATCATGCACTGTGCAGCTACCGGGGGCATGATCTCCACCAGGCTACGTACAGAGGCGCCACAGCGGGGGAGGGCATAAGAGGTGCCCATTGACCCCTGTAAACGTCTATAACGGGCGTTAACCAGGTGCTCTGCTCTTGTGACATCCATGGCATGGAACGGACGACAGACGGGTTGCTCTCGTGCCAGTTGAGACAGAATGATGGGTTCTAATTCGGGAAATAATTCAGCCCTTGGCTTTAAGCAAGGCAGCTTAGTGCTGTAGCCAACAAGAACCCACTTGTCAGAGCTCTCCCGTCCCGTTGACGGACAAGTTGAATTCGAGGTACGTACCCGTAGATGCCGGCCGACCGACCGGGCCTGGACCTTGAAAGGAACCTTTCCCTTTATCTGGTCAGGCCATCCCACTTACACCTTGACAAAATTCCTGCCTCTTGATTATATTTTGCCGGCTTTTCTCTTCCACGACCATATTCGATTCTACCGCTCAGAATTACCCATTGCTTCTCAAGATGAACACTGTGAGTTGCTCCACGACTGTCTGTTGCTTATGCGCCGCCAATACTGACTCTTGCGTAGGTCAAGTCTTTCTGGTTCGTACTTGGCCTTGGCCTCCCGTTCCTTCGTCCGCACTCGACAGCAGGCTGACCGATTTTCTCACTCTATAGGTTGGGCTGGGGCTCCCTCTGCGTTGGTACGAAGACCCCTTGATCCTCCCTCCCCGGTCGAACTCGAATTGACAAGATAAACAGCCGGAGGCGGTGCCTATGTCTTCGCCAAGAGGCAGATCAACGCCGACCGTCAAGCCAAGATGGAGGCGCAACGCGAGAAGTGGCGCAAGATTGAGCAGCTCGAGCACACAAATGGCAATGGAAGCCCTGCGCGCACCGACAGCACCGGCTCCCCGAGCCAGGAGGCGAGCACCGACCCGGCCCCTACGAGACACGCACCCGAGACCGAGGCGCAAAGGGTGGACGAGAAGAGCAAATATGAAAGCACTGCGGTATACCGGAGTCCAAAGGGAGATCGCTTCTCGTAGGGGTGGTGGTGGAGAGAACACGGACATCAAGGCTCACTATCGGAGCTGTGTACAACAACTACCTCACGCATCATCGTTATGACTCGTCGCTAGGATATAGGAAGTAAAAGGGATTCAGTTTGCTTGGTCATTTCACCACAAAAGAAAGCCTCAATGGATCATCTGTCCTTAGAGATTCCACTTGCTCATCTGCGCGGTTTGCTCTCGTTTGGAGATGACTTGGATGCAACACCATGCGGCAAAGGCCGGCTGTGGTGGATCCCTGAACCCGGTCGCCGACCTCGCTTGCTGTTTCTACGGAAAGAATCGCTCGTCTAATGTGTTGCTGACAGGATTGGTGACTTATCTGGGTCGCGTATACGCGAATGGAGCTGGTATCTCGCAAAGGGCCGTTTCAATGCGAGTGACGTTATGCGCTGCCTTTACTTATTAATGAGCGTCATCAATTGTACGTCTTCCTTCCTCATAGTAACGCGGCTCATGCCCCGATGCGCGCAGTCCCACGTGCAGTAAGCGCCGGAGATTAGCCGCCCGTTTGCTTCCAGGCGGCTCAGGTCGCCAAACTCCACTACGTCTTCAGCAACACCACGACTCCATCTATTCCCGGCTGTAGAACCACTTCATTTCCCTACCACCAAGGGAACACCACTCTACTCTCCCACAATGGCGACGCCAGAGCTGGCCATCGCAAGAGCCACACTCTCCGCCACCCTTTTCCGCGCCGATCCAACCTCGCTCAGCCGTCCCGCCGTCGACGCCTTCTTCCCGGTCCTCACAAACACCCTCACCCAGTGCTCCCGCCCCAACGTCCAGGTCTGCTCCATCGCTTGAATAGCTTTCCCCTCCGTTTCCCGGCAGAAGCACTAAATTTTCCCTGTCTCTTCGGTCAAACAGAAATGCAAGGATTGGATCATCGATAATGTTGCGCTGTCAGCTGCGCGCGCCGTCGCCCTGGCCAAGTACTTAGGCGCCTTGTCCAAGAGCTTACAAGATGACGGCTCGCGGCCCAGTGTGAAGCGAAGGAGACTGCATATTCTATACGTCGTCAACGATGTGCTTTACAACGTTGTCAAGAGAAGAGGCGATAGCAAGTTTGTGACAGCATGGGATGGCGTCCTCCCTGGACTGATCGCGAGCGCCGCCTCCTTTGACAACTGCCCAAAGCACAAGAAGAAGATTGAAAGTCTGATCCAGCTGTGGGACGAAAACGAATACTTCACACCCGATCTCATCGCCAAGTTCAAAGATGCTCTCGCCAATGGAATAGTATCGCAACCGGCCCCAGACGCGCAAATCTCCAATACGCCAATCAAACTCGCCAAAGAAGCTCCCTATGCTTTGCCCTCCTCCCATGGTGATCCTTCGACATCATGGTACGATCTGCCCGCCGCGACATGGCTACCGCATTTGACACCAAACTCGACGAAGCCTATGATCCCGGACCTCATCCGACCTATCCAGCTTGCCCCCGGGCCTGCTGACAAAGTGCTTGTGTCAGCTGTCCAGGGTCTCCTGGGTGAAGTTGAGCGCATGTTCTCCAAGGAGCAGAAATGGAACGATGAACCTGGCGTGGATCTGAACGAGCTCGGGGAGCGGGTCATTCTGGATGAAATCACAGGCGAAATCATCGGCGGCGAGACTTATTACGGCTGGTCTCGTCAGTTCTGCGAGAGGATGAAGGACAGGAGGAGGAAAGGCACAAAGGGCGCAGACCGGGGACGCTCGCGCTCAAGGTCAAGCAGCTACTCGCGAGGCCGGTCGCGCAGCTCATCACGCCCCGCCCACAAACGACGAAGAGTCTCGCAAGACTCCAAGGGACGAAGCCTTTCACGCAGTAGAAGTCCCAGTCGCCATCACCAGAGTCGATCTTACAGTCGCAGCCAAAGTCAGGGCGGACGTTACGATCGCTCAAGCAGACGCCGCTCATACAGCAGGTCAGTCTCTCGCTCGCGCTCGCCTCCACACCATCGCGATCGCGAGCTTCACGACCGCCAGAACCGCCCTCCGCCAGTCCCCCAGCAACACATTCCACCCCCCTTC
>JABEYC010000687.1:0-19196 GCA_013266195.1 Fusarium zealandicum | reverse complement strand
GTAGACTCTTACAGTAGACTCCTCCTAGTGAGCGACAAGAGTCAGGTAGCGCAGCCTACCAAGGGCCGGCGCCTTGCATCAACCAGATCCCTGATCCAGATCAGGGGACGGGAAGCCGAAGCCAGCATATCCAGTCCAGTCCAGGCAAACAATGCCATGCCAGGGAACGAAGACCACGGGCTCCGTCCAGGGCCACAACACCTTCCTCCCTGGGCAGCTGGTATTCGAGGCTAACGAGCACGAGTCGACTAGCAGGGCTCGCATACCCCAAGTTCATACGTAGTATGAACAAACAAGAACCGAGAGGCGAGTCGAGGACGATGACGCTTTGTGCAAACGTGCACCCCGTTGATAGCCGTGGCTAAACGCTCGAAACATATTTGACAAAACACGAAAGACTGGGAGCTGATGGCGTGAAATCGAAGCACAAGAGTCGCGCTCTTGGATATGTCGTGGCGCGAACCACGGTCAAAGAGCCATTGCTCTTGGCAACGCGACAGCGGCTGCGTAGGCGTTGCAGAACTTGGGTCAGCCTCTCTCAAAGAGGAAGAAGGGTGCTGATGGCTGAGGGATTGTGGCGCTGCCGGTACAGGAGGACCAATGCCACGGTTGATAGAGCCACGCGCGCCATACACATATGCCGGCAGGCAAAAGTGGATTGGGGATACCTGGGCAGAGAGCGACCAAGCGTCGACGGAAGTCAGCGCGGGGTCCAAGCATCTCCGCACCAGGAATCGACAGTAAATTGGGTCGAAAGCACAATACTATACAGCACGATTAGCCCAGATGAGATGGTTTAGTTTCATCAGGTAGAGCGATGAACCTTCGCCGAACCCAACAGAAGCGCCGCCGTAGGCGAAGAGCGGAAAGATCTAACTAACCCCTAAGCTAGGCCAGTCTCCGGCACGGCACTCGGGTTGGTGTACTACTACGTACATACGAGCCAGCGCCATCACGCCTGGCGAGGCGCTGCGACGGGACCATAGCGGACGGCAGAGATGTCGCAGGGCCAACAGGCATAGGTATCCCAAAGACCCTTGTCGTCAGGGGTCACGGCTGCGCTAAAGCCTGGGCTCCCAGTCCCCTGGATCGCTACTACGTACAAGTCACTGCAGGACTACCGTCAGCTCAAAGCGGATCAGCGAACGGACCAACGCGCTTTACTCGACAGAGCAAGACTTGCGATCTCGTTCTTGAGCCAATCACCAGCGGACCTAGCGGCTCCGTCTGGCCTGACTGATCGGCCTATTTGTTCCACCTGCAGATTGGGGTAAGACGCTAGAAGCCGGGCACGAAGCAACCGGCCCTCGAGCACAGATACTCTTGTTGCTGTGAACTCTGAACTGGTGATGACACTCGAGGGATAGACAGCTGAGAGTGCCCAAGTGCGGGTTTACCGGACGGTGGTGCCATGTCAATGTGGGCTGCGGTCCGTTGAGACCCGGTGTTCCGTCCGAGTGCCAACAGCAGCTGTCGGAGATTTGCGCTCAGTCGTGGTGGAGAAGTAACGTTCTCCTACCCGTGTCACTCAGTGATGGACTTCGTGTCGCATCCTCGAACAGGGGCTGTTTGATAGGTGTCTACCATGTGCTTGACGTTTCCGTCGTCTAAATATTCCACCGCACCGCATGGGGGATCGATATCGATACCAGCTCATTCGAAATAGAGCCAAGGCTTGGGGGATGTCGGCGATGCGTCAGCCTTTGCTCCATCCCAGGTTTTCTGCGAGTACATACTCATCGTCATTGTGACTTGCATTGTCTTGACTTCTTGACGCAGCACTTTTTGGCAGCCGAGGTCCAAAAGCATCAAAGACGATCAGTCTTTGGTGACAAAGACAGCAACCACCAAGCTCAAACCCTCGGCCAACATTGACCGGTCTCAAGACCCTGCAACCAGGTGAGCCCCTCACGATTCTCGAGTGTCCCAAATCTGGCTGGCTGCATTGCACTAACATGCGGCAAAACGGTGAACTGTAGTTGGGGTACCCGGGGAACTGATTTGCTGGTGCAAGGGTCTGTCCATGTTTGGGCTCAGTGGCCGTACTGTAGGACTGTAGGTCCATCGGCTCGCTCGTACGCAGTAAATAAAAAGATATGTCAGCTGTGGAAGACATGTATGTTATGCATCTACACCCTCAAACTCAGTCGTCGTAGGCTACCAAAGCGCATGTCGATCCTCTTCGCGGGACGATAGACTTTCATCCATCTCCATCTCACAGAGTTTGGCCGGTTCAACCGACAGTTGTGGAGTGAATTGCTTTTCGCGCAGTGCCGGCCGTAACCCTACATACTAGTAGATTGCTAGTTCCCGGACACGGGTATGACGTCTTGGCTGTGCGGCACATGGCGCTTCAATGGGGCATGGTGTGCCCTCTTCTTCACGCCCGTCACGGCACTCGTACGATCTTTGGCCGCTTATGTCGACCAGGGCCTCGTCTGCAGGCCCCAAGGATATTTATTGTGAAATTCCGCATTTCCGCCCGTACTTTTCGCCACAGCGGAAAGGCATAATTATCCCTTATTCGTCAGTTTGGCTAGAGGTACCTTGAGCTTATTTTAGACCCAAAATCGAGAAAGAATATTTCTAACTATAATATATACAAGAAATCTTTACTAAGAAACTAACCCATTCCCAATAAGAAGCAGCTATTTACGCCGCTTAGGATTTAATTAAGGAAGAGGCTCTTACGAGATTAGCCCTCAGCGTAAGAGAGAGATTTATTAAGTACCTATATCTTAGAGAGAGGCTAGCTATTGGACTATTAAACGTAGTCGAGGGACTTTAAATTAACTAAACGTACTAGTAAATTCGGCTCTTTATAAGTACCTTTACTTATGATGTAAATTGCTACTGCGCTAAACCTTGTGGCTACGGTACCACCCTTTTACGATATTTACCCTTGGGGGCTGTAGTTGTCATTCCAGGGGCGGGGAACCAGGCTCGGGAGGCGTCTATCATGATGGTGTCAAGTGCCAGACACCGACAACCAGGTGAAGCTGGTGTTCATTCCTGCAACTTGAAAGGGTGGGGGCAACGTCAAGAGCCTTGGCATTGTTGTTGTTGGTTGTGTCTCCGACCTGGCGTCCGCAGACACTGGCTCAGAGTTGTTAGCGAGTCTGGGGGTCCCGAGGAATGGCGAGCCAGCTGCCAACCGGACGTGATCCTCCACGCTCAATCCCCCCCTTGCTGGAGATAGATGCAGGCATCTCTCGCTGCGCGCACTGCTACGTCAGTATCGTTTGAAAGAAATGCACAGTTTGATGGAGAAGTTGTCTTGATTAGCCGTGCGCCACCAACGCAGCTTATTAGCGGAGTCGCAGTCGCAGACGAAGGGTGGAAGGGTAATGAGCTGCCACTCTGAGAAAGGTACGGTCCCGTATCTCGGGTACCCTGACAGCGGATTAACCTTCCGTGCTCCGTATTTGCGTGCTGTACCTGCCTCACCAGGAACAGGCATCTTTAATTTAGTCCAGTTAACGGCTTCACACCACGGTTCACGGCACCTACACTTCTGCCGAAACCGACTGTGCTGGGCTAAATACCTAGGTACACAGGTACGTGCCGGGGGTCTAAAAAGGGAAGGCAGATCATCAACTACCAGTGTCTAGGTAGTACCTGCCAAACCCTCCACTCGGCAGCACGTGCCATTAACTACCGAGCTTTCAAGGTTGACAGAGGTGCCTAGCAAGCAATAATTTCCAACTGCCTACCAGGTTGACGGGCATGTGACGAAGCAACAAGTCTACTACGCAAGCCCTCGAGGGCTACAAGGAAGCAACAGCTCGAGCAGCATCAAACGTTGCACTCCCAGTTCCCAGACTCAACTCGTGGGACCGACTTTTCTCCGAACCACTTATCGAAGCGCGTCGCCTGTGGCCACACTCGGAAAGCACTGCTTGGGTAACTACTGTACTTGGATAATTCCCCAGCTTCTGGTTGGTCCGTCTTCCTGGTCTCTGGATGCACTCAAGCCATCCATGGATCCATGTTCGCTCGAGCTCGGCTGCTGCATTTCGAGGTGACTAGTCACTGCAGGGACCAGGATATCCCAAGATCGAATTTTAGATTTGGAACACGGGCAAACAGGCTAGATGAACTGACATGTTGCAGTTCACCGTCAGTCTCCACATCATGCTGCTGTGCCATGCGATGCACAACAGGACGGGCACAACAGGACGGGATGCCTTCCTGGTGCCGGTTGGCGTCTGGGCCGCGCTGCCAGGTGGGTGGCTGGACAAAGCGCAGGGCACAACCAACGTTGAATTCTGTCTCGATGACCTCGGTAATCTTGTCGTGCCCAAGGCTTGTCAGACCATTTCAATCACTAGCGAGCGGCAGCGACCATGCGTCTTGTCATGTCACTCTTGGAATAGTCACATCTCTTCTGCTTCTTTGGAGGTTTCTACCCCAGATCCACTAATATGTCGCTGCCGCGCGGATCTGGCATGGTACTTGTCGTTCTCGGCTTCCTGATCCGGCTTCATCTCCGAGTCTAGTTTGGAGACTACTTAGTAATCTAGACTTTGTTCGCTCGGCCGAGTTCCCCAGATGTTCATTCGTCCTCGTTTTGGGATCCTCGCGTCGGAAACCCGCCCCAAGATGTCGTAACGTTGACGCCCAGGCTGACGATGGGTTTCAGCTCCGGCAGCATGGACATTCTGTGGTAAAGATCAACACTCGCATCAGATCAGCCCATAAGAAATGCTATTCCTCGGTGCAAAATCCGCCCGACTGTCAATCGGGCGAGGTTGGTCGGATACAAGCTGCCTACCACCACCGCCACAACCATTGGGGCATCAAGCCTTGGCTCTCCTGAGATGCCGACGGTGGCCCATGGCCTGAGGGGTTTGATTGCTGCTGCCCCTTTTAATCCAAGTGCCGCGTTCTTCAACTTCATCGCGTGTCGTTGTCGGAAACATGGGCAGCATCTGGTAGTCCCAGGTACTCTAGTCAACCAGGCCAAAGACCTCTCGTCATTCAATCTCACCTATTTAATGACATTTCGCTAGCCTGCAATCCCTCAACGGCGCTCGACTTACACCAAGCGTCCTCCATCGTACTTACCAGGGTAACTGCCGCTAAGAGCATGCCAAGCGAGTGCCGGGATGTCCAGACCAAACGTGGGTTCCAGGGATCAAAAGGTGTGGGCAGCTTATTAGTACTTCACACAGACAACGGCTTCTTATCAAGCCACCCTAGGGTGAAATCGGAGCCCTTCATGTCACGCAGTGACCGCCAACTCTCTCCACACCGTTGGACTCTCGGTCCCGACGGGAACGAAGAGACCTTGCCTTGACTCGAATTCCTCTGAACCACACCAATCACAGCCCAAGGCTCTTCTGTTAACGTCACCTAGAGAGTCAGCCAAGATATGATCTCCAGCAAATACCCATCTCCCCATGCGGTCACGAACCAGGATGTAAACCAATAAGAAATAGAAAAGTAGGCGGTACCTATCTGCTCACTGTATTACTGCGGCGATGGAGGTCCCCACTGACCCCAAGCTATACATCGAAGATACGCCTCGTTGCCCGCTACACGCTCATATCGATATGTACTCTTTTGAATCTGTCTGATTATATAATCCGGGTGGGGCCAGTGTGGAGTGGTCTTGTTGCAAGAAAACCCCCATGACCTTGGTTGCTCCATGATTAGAAGAATTCGGCAGCTCATTGATGAGGGTCCTAATGCTCGTTACTCAATTTTCTTCGGATCCAGGCCAGTCCTTTTCGCAGAAAATAGGTAATCCGGGAGCATGAGGATTACCTTGGCATTCAAACAGCCATTATGAATGGACACACACAAAGCGTCATTGGTGGCGAGTATTTTACCTTTCCTGATATTGCGCTAGGTACTGTCGAATTTCCTGGGCGGCCGCCTGTTAACAATTATGATCTGCTTCGTTACAGGCCTGCAGCGCGCGGCAATCAAACTCTCGTACAAAGGCGCAACTAGCGGATCGACACTCGACAACTGGACAACATCCCTACCGTATGCCGGTTCGGTATTGCGTTCCGCCGAGCTACAGTGCGTTACGAGCAATGCTGCACATCTCGCCCCATGCCATCAGGCCCTGGGGCAGAACAATACTGAGCCGCTTATCAAGTTGAAGGGTGATGATAGCATCGCGATGTTGCGCAATACGACATACACGACACTCGCAATATCAAAAGACGAGATACTCCTATTGGGAAACCCGACGATGTGAGTTGAAGATGCTGAGAAGTTCGCCGGCATCGACTCTGTCAGAAACTGCAGAGATGATCAAACACGGCAATCGCTCGATAGTGCAGGCCTGGAAATAGTCGGGTTCTGGCGCGGGCGGCAAATGTCGATCTACGGCCATGCGCTAGAGCATCTCGACCCGGAATTAACCCTCCGCCAATGATCGGCCCTTAGGCTCAACAGAGATAGAACCGCCAAGGTCAAGGTCGCAATGCCATGCTCTCGCTGGGAGGGCATGACGCAGCCTCGCTCCCGTTTCGGAAGCCCATTCGAGACGCAGCATCACAGCGAAGATCATGATAAGTTACCGAGCATGTGGGCGGCCGCCTCTCCGCGACGTCGCACAACAGCCGGCAGAGCGCCCTGTCGTAGTACCAAGAGCGGGACCCCCATGCCTGGGCACCAGCCGCCGAGCACTCAAGCGCGCAGCCAGCGCCTTTCTGCCTTGGCTGTGGAAAGGGTTCAGCGCAATTAACGCAATTAACGGGAGCGACGCTAGCAGTTAACCTTTTGCTGACTCGCCAATAGCCGCATGCCATATAGACGGGTTTCCTCTTTTGTCGAAATACACGACAACCACCGGAGGCCAGCTGGAAGAAAAGTTTCGTGCCTTTGGCCCGACTCCACAAAGGCTGAACTGGAGCAAATACCCGGCAGTATCCATGTATTGTCGGCCCTGAGCAGGGCGTCAAAGCAGCATGACTTTGGGGGGGGGTCCAGTCGTTAATTAGAGAAAACCACGACGTACTTACTCCAAATTTGGGGTTTTGGGTGAGGAGAAGTCTCGTATTCTTTGTACCCCGAGGGGGGTATAGATTCGCCTGGAGATGGATGATGATACGTTATGCCTTACTACGGACTGACTTATTGCAGCCGTTCAGGGCTCTATGCTCCGGGCCTCCCTGGAGATTCTAGGCTCCAAGGGTGCCTTGACTACACAATCCTTTTCAATTCATCCTCCGTTGCTTGCATGCCCAACCTGATCCTTGCAAGCTTCTTGTCTGCCGTCTGCAGCTTACGGGGGGCGTAGTAGGGAATGCCGCAGTGGCCGCAATGGCCGCATTGCCCGAAAAGACGAAAAGAGACAAGCTAACACGCCGCCTTCCCCTCGTGCCACCCTGGGACAGGGAAGATGATCTCAGGGTCTCAGGTGTCAGCACCAGGCAGATACTTGGAACGGATAATCGGGCCAACTCTTGGGCCATGGCTCCCCGCTCTGGCTATCTCAAGTGAGACTGCGCCCACGTGCCTAGAAGCCTTCTCGAAAGCTGCTTCCAACGCTTATCAGCAAGGCCCCGGCTCATGATGATGATACAACCCCCCCGGGCAAGGGGAGTCAGTGCGTTACCATTCTATCGAAATAGACGAACTTGATGGGTTTCTGCGTTTCAACTACAGCAAAGGTCGGAGATTCACAAGGAGCAACGGTTATGGCAAGCTATCACATGGAAGTCTTGCGCCTGCCATACACGCAACCAACTGGTCTTTGCTACCGAATTGTTACCCCAATACAGGGTCGCGCACTGCGCATCATGACAACTCTCGGCCCATCGACAGCCAAGGATCGTGTGGGTACAGGACTCAAGCTTGATCGCTGATTGAAGGGTAAACTCTCAACTTGAGCCGCCTCATCCTGCGACGCCATGAGCCTAATGGCTTAATCGTGAGGGGAAAGGTCAGGGACCAGGGAGCGCCTCCGAGAATACCGACGCTGTTGGTGCCAAGCTGGGGGGCCATGGATGCAATGGATACAATGGACCTTGTATTGCCGGAGAGGCGACAGGGGCATCGGAGCTTGGGCGGCGTGGCGTCTTACAGCTCGCAGAAGCGGCATTCGCTGTTGGACGCGAAGTTCGCAACATGCCACATCGAATCCCCTTTGGGACAAGCCCTCGTGCGGCGTCAAAAGGATTTCATCATCACTCGACTCTGTCTGGCTCTTTTGTGAGCATCCCTCGAGACAGCAGGCATAATAGGAGGATATCAGACTCTCGGGTCAAGCTCTCTACTAGTCATCCTCCGGCACTATTCAGCATCCGAAGCAACTCGTTGCAGGCGCGGACTTTTCGCTACGCACTATACTACGTATAACGACCGACTATATGGCTTGGATTGGGATAATGATGGCAGGGGGTTGTCAGGCTACCACCTAGCGACCTACCAAATGCGACGACTACATACCACCCTTGGTGACCCTGCGGCCAGCAGCTCTGTCAGCTCGGACTTTGAAACTTGCGAGTCTCCAGCCTCCAACGACAGCGGTGCATCCGTTGATCGACCACTGTGCCACTACTAACCCTATGGAATCCCCCAGCCGCAGCCCTGGATCATGTGCTTGGGCGCTCCATGTTACAGAAAGCGGCATCCAACATCCCAGTCGGACGGCGTCCCCCTGGCCCAAGCCTGCCAGGCGCAGCTGCCAGGCGCACCTACGAACATGTGAAAGGTGTGTGATGCGTCCGTGTCTCCCTTGCTTCAGGCCAGGCTCCAGGTCGAATACCCGATCTGGATCAGATACAAAAGCAAGAAGCGACAAGTACCGGCATCCACTTGCACGTACGCATCACACTCCAGGGTTCCTCGGAAGAACCTTGATCTCGTTTTGATCAGATCTTTGCTTTTTTATACGGTTGCTTCGTTGCAAAGAGCCGACCGAACGCTGCATAAGGCAATACTAATACTGTACGTGCCTTGCTCGGCGGTATCCTCATTCAGATATGTACACGTACTAAGTAGGATTGGCAGGTCGCTATCGGATGCACAATCCAACCTTCTGTACGGAGTACCTTGGGCCCTGTTGGTGCAGGCCAGATGCAATATCACACCAACGCGGCCGAGAATCACGCCGTAAGAGTGCGGCTTATGGTGCCTACATATCCGACCCACCATGAGGCCCGTCTTTCCAGCTCTGCGCCAGATCAGGGGGTTTGATAGCAAGAAAGTTGGTCGAGGAACCTGATAGCATTCCCCTTGCGTATAGAGCTGTCAGCGGTTTGGCCGTGCTGGTGCAAGACGCATTGGGATCAGCATCGACGACAGTTTGTGGGCGTCGATACGTACATAGTAGGCTCGCCACAGGGTTGACGTCGCTGAGATTTCCCGTTCGGGCCGTACGGGTGGTATTCCGCGGCGTCAACCCTGCACAGGCTGGCCCAGTGCTTGCTCTGGGCTCTCATTTGACGGCCGAGCGAACGGGTTTCCGTTGTCGAAAGTGAAACGGCTGCATGGCTCACCTTTGACAAACGTCCGATAGTCTGGACGGTGGCAACTCGTTAACGCTGACTGCAGGGGAAGATCGGTGGCGTACCACGTAGCAGACGCAGACTCTGGATGATCTTGAGCTCTTTGGGAGCAGGCCATGACCTGTCAGTCGGCCGAAGCGTTGGAGTGCCAGGCACAGGCAGCCTCATGTCAATACGTATGGCTACTGTACCCTGGCCAGCCACATTAGCATCGACGGCATATGACAATTTGCAACCGGTAGTGGGAAGCGAGCCAGCATTCGGCATGAGTCTCCAGGGTAAGTGGGCCCGGAGAAGAGGATATCTCCGGACGCTTGCTTACGCTCTAATGACTCGGATGGGTCTTTGATTGTCTCACCCCGGGACAGAATCGGCCAACATTCTTGGCATCGCGGACTGTCGGGAGCCGCCGCCCAGACCTGGGGTCATGTCCACTTCGTATCGCCCACGCCTCCCAGAGCCCGGTTAATGTTTTCCGTCAGGGGCCAGCCAAGAGAAGAGAAGGCCTCGTCGACTCAGATTGTCGAGCAAATCTCGGCATCCTTTGGTTCGACCAGGTACGAGCAAGCTCCACTGGCTCTTCTGGCACCAAGCCTCTTGTCGACTTTGGCGCCGAAGCCCTCGGATTCTTCTGATGGAGACGCCGTCATCTAGATCGTCCGAGTCACTACCGCGATTGCCGGCTGCTCAAGTGAGTCGTGCAGCAGGGGACCTGTGGGCTGGTATTAACCCGCTTGCTGTGGTCTCGGAACCTGTGATACCCGCGCTTCTCGAGACTGCCAAGATACCCTAGATCCAGCCGGCTCGAGATCAACTGTACTTGGGCCTTGGCTGCGTTGATTTAGCTTAGGGATTATTAACACCAAGGCTGTTGCGCCACTGCAGAAAAAGCCTTGTGCATCCCAAAGATACACAGGAAAACCTCGATCATTCAAACAAATCGGCGATGGTGAACCGCAGTACTCATCTCAGAGGAGCCTGAGTTCCGAGAATATAGACAACTGGTGTTTTGTCCAAGACCGAACGGCAATACAAGAGAAGAACCATGTGATATTATAAGGCCCCGTCCTAGGAAACATAACCTAGAAAGTATCACAAGTTCCTGGAAAACTCTCATCGAATCGATAACATGTCTACCTACAGGTTAGCTCAGAAGCGGTAGGCAAGGGCTGCAATGAACCGACCGAGACGCCGAGTATAGAATTCGCATTAACCATTGGATGATAGCGTCAGCTACACCTCATGAAGATGGACTTGTTTGTAATTATAGGTAGATATAGTAACCTCGACAGCCCTTGTGGTGATAGCAGAAATGGCGTCTTCGTCCAAAGTCTGAGGAGGGTTGTACATGGTCCGACGGCTGGCAGACCGAGTACACTGCCCAGTAGGATGTCTGGCGATTGAACGCACAAGAAGCAAAGCATAAAGGTATAAAACGACGTAGAATACTGAAACATGGTTGAACTTGACATGGCAGTTTCTGGTAGCCAGAAGCCTGAAGCAGAGGCACACAACGATATATCTACACAACACTGTCGTCTACTTGTGTGAGACCTTGACCTCAGTGACGCGAAAAAGACAGCATTTCTCAAAACCAATGACAAGGAAGTATGATTCTGTATTCGAGGATTAGACGGGCCCTACCACAGTTTATCGCCAATGACCGCTGAAGACACTGGCTTCTGCCAGCATATGCTGTATCCTGGCTGTACATGACCTTGATATACTTGTTCACCCTCTTCCTAACCAAGTCGAATAAACTCCACTGAATCCCGCGGAGGGTGCTTCTCATTCGGGACGCTGGATTTGCTTTGAACGGGTCGGGGTCTTGGAATACAATCACCTTGCCAGGCTTGCTGACACCGTTGGTGCGGTTGACAACGAGGACCGCAAAGCAGTTCCAGGACTCGTCTACCTAGTACTGACTTCCATCCATGCTTACACAGGTCCTAGGGGCTGTGCTGAAGAGTGTTGCCTATGTTGTCTTGCCAGACTTGGCCTGGTTCTAGAACTCTTGTATTGTCGGTTTCGTACGCATCTCTTCCCGATAAGCGGCCCAGCTTCCACGGCGCGCCCCTTCGACGAAGGGTTCAACCCGTGGGCAGACAAAGAAACCATAGAACGCATTCTTGCCGTAAAGGTACTGTGTATACTCGTGTATCTTGGAGCTTGGCTTGCGGGGGTTACGGGGTATTCGGATCGTCTTGAGTTTGAGGGCTGGCTTCTGACTGTCTCGTCATTGGTGACCGGCGGAAATAGCACCATGGATCCTGTTTCGTGCTGTGTTCATCCAGGGGAGAAGGGGAAGCCTTGTTGATGAGCTGGGGGTTTATGGCTCGCTTGCATCACGTCGGAGTTGGCGTCAACCGGGTCAATGGACGACAGCGGACTTGGCTCAACGGCGAGAGACTCCGTAACTTGAGCACAAGTGAGTCCTCAGAAAGAAGTTATTCTGCTGCAGAGAAAGGAGAGGCAGGATTCCGACATTTATATCCTCGTACGTGGGGAAAAAGCGCGTTCTTGACCCACAGCCCGTTTAATAAAAAGCAATTTACTCGAGTTAAAGAAGATCCAACGCGCCCAAGACGGCAAAAGCAATACCAATACATGATTACTTGCGTCTACTGTTAGCAGGCGAGAACTGACAGTGTGTGCTGTTGGTCCGCTAGTCCCTGACAATAGAGGGTGCAGCCCCTGGGAACACCCGTGGACGGCAGTTATCAGCCGAGGTTAGGGAACTCCCTAGAGCAGGTCAACTCGAGGGAACTCGAAGACACACAGAGTCGACTTGGAGTCAAGTGATCTAGAAGCTTTGGATACATACAGCATGGTGACATCAGCTTCCTGGAAAACAGTGATATAACGGCATCTAGCATAGACATTGTCGCTTGTTGTATTCGCTCACCAAGCTAACTTGCAAAGGCTCCATAACACGGCCTTGGATATAATTAGAATGAACCGCAGTCTTGTATAGAGAAAGCTTTTGGTCTACGATGATGAGAATTTGAGACGGGAACGGGTAGCTGGCCATAAGCGAAGCAACACGTCAACCGCTGAATACGGAGATGCCCGGGCGGCTGAACTTATACATAGCTAAGGATTTATGGCGGTCTGAACATTTGGGTTGGGCCTGTCTAAGCCTCATTTCCTTGAAAATTGGTCGAATCTCTGTACACCATCTCTTGGATTTCGGCGCCCGACAGAGTCTAGAGCAATATCTGCAGTCACAGCGTAACAGCCATAGACCTTGAGACGAAGAAACTACCAAAACTGTCATTGATACTCGATGCTTGGCGCGCGACAGTACCAGTGTGCAAAAGGGGCCGTCGACCTATTTGAAAACCGGCAATCGCTCATATGATAGCCCCTTAGGCCCCTTGGAGTGTCGTCGCCTCCGGATTATTCGCATCAACATTTGCCGCGCCCTTATTGCTCCGAGAACGTCGCTATGCGAGTTGATGATTGTTCCTACAACCGAGCGACAGTATCGGCCGCGCCCGGACTGTTTCTCATCGGGGCACAGGCGAGTATCGTTACTACGGCCAAGAATCATGAAAGTATTCTGGAAGTACCTGCTCCTACCAATGCAGCCAAACTGCCGTACAGAGTCGCATGGGCTATGCGTCTGCCGGGCCAGACACTTGTTAGTAGTATACATCTGCATTGCCGAGGACACCAAGTAGCTCAGGCGAACCATGATAGGGACTCCCTGGTACTGCAAAGTCGGCAAACAAGTCATGACATGGGGTGACCGTATGTTTGGCTGCTTCGAGCCGGAGAGCTTTAGTCCCGCTGGAAGAGCGAGCTCGTGGAAGGGCTGTTGGTGGTGGGTACATGTATCCTCAGCCCCCAAATGCTTTCCGGTGTAAACAACCCTCTAGCGTAGATGACGAGAAGTCATGCTGGGTCGTCACACTGTACACGGACCCCAGTGACCCGTCTCCCAGAATAGGGGGAGGTCGCAGTTCTCCAGCATACACAGGAGCATTGTATCAACAGACTATGGAGGCTAACAAAGAGAAGGAGAATAGCGAAGAAGAGACTAAGTGAGAGTATCTTCCAACCCCATTTCGTCCAAGAAATATACATCTCTGAACAAGCACAAGCGTTTACATCAACGGGTGAAATTCATAGCTCTGTCGTAAACGGCGGTGGGACCGTGAGTAGTAGGGACAAGGAAGACGGAGGCGGCGGTGGAGGGCTTTCTGAGCATAACATCGCAATCATTGGTGTTGCCAGTACTCTCATGGGGTGTCTGCTCACAGGAATATGGAGGTCTGTGTACCTGGAAGAAGCGGCGGCGTAAGTCAACAGAGGGGACGAATCGTGAAGGATCTTGATGTTGATGGGCCTACCTATTAATCTCCTTTGTCTCATCATCATCTCTTACTTTGCGTCTCCATTCTGTGTATGTGGTTAGACACGCTTGACTGAAAGAAGCCTGGAGATTCACCTGCTGGAAAGATGCTCGTTACACGGACTGTGCTGAGAAGCGACCTTCGGCATTGCAACGTCCGATTGACGCGGACCCCACAAAATCCCGCCGATGATCCCCACAGATCCCGAGTCCGAGTCTGGGGGCGACAAGATCATTGCCGGGGTTTCCGGATCCGATAAGGGATGTAGGTATATAACTACGCCGAGTTTCAAGCCGTTTTCCGACCAGATTCTATTCTCTTAGTCTCAACACAGCGCAATCATGGCTTCTGCTTTGATCCAGAGTCTTGGTCAATTCCTCTCCGGCAACCGACGCATCGTCGGTACGATCCTGGCGGCGGCTGTCATCGGCATCCCGGTGATCCGACTCGCGGTCCTCGACTACCGTGGGTACATAGATCTCGGACCTGGTGGGCCCCCTCACAACATCGCGGGATGGCTGTTCCAGCTCGTCTTGCGACCCATCACCAAGGAACCCTTCCACACGAGCTGCTACAACGCCAAAGCGATAGCTCAGGCGGGGCCAAACGGCAATGCGGCCTTCTTGTCGCAAGATGATGTTCCATCGCGCAGTTCGCCGAGGCCTCTAGTAGGCAGCTGGACAGCTCCTAGTCGACAGTTGACAGACCAAGCAGACGAAAAGATCAACGCGGTAGGCTCACCCTCTGAACCCCCAATGTCCAGAGCTCCTCTAACATACCATGTTATGCATAGCGTTACCAAAAGTTCCTTGTCTCTCTGGCATCGGCTTCTCCTTCACAGCTCAAGATGGCCACTTCCAAGGCTGAGCGTCACGGACCGGCTCTGTGCGTAGCCTCAGAGAACCCGTCGCACCCCGTAGCGCGATGGACCGAGGGTGAGATAGCGCACATGCACGCAACCGACGGCTCCATGCACCTCAACCTGACGCCAAAGGACGCCAGGCTGGTCCTGGAGAGAGGCTGGGGCCAGCGCCACCCGCTGAGCGGCAGAGCGCTGTATATCGGGCTGGTCATGATTTATGCGCCGAGGGGCGAGGAGGAGCTCGCGGTGGTGCAGAGCATCACTCGGGCGAGTGTCAAGTTCATGCTCGGCGAGGAGGCTTAGCTTAGCTTATTAACATTGTGATCTGCACGTTCAAGATTATAGTAACATACGAGAGTCTATTGGTAGAGGTTCTACTACGCGTTAGCCTCTAAAGTGTGGGCTGGACCTTCAGGCCACCACCGAGTATAAGTGACTTGCTTCATCTGGCTTTTGAAGCAAAGCAACAGATTAAGGGTCGGGCAGCTTGGAAATAGGGTTTGCGGCCAAAGAGATCATAACGGTCTCTTCATGTGAATATCAGACATCCTGAGAGTCTAAAGGAGCCGGCCCATTTTGGCCCCTAGGTAGGCTTGTTCCAATCCGTGGGTAGGCATCGTTTCAAGCCACCCGATATGTCTCTGAAGAATGCTTCGCATGTCAACGTCATAACGTAGGGCAGGTGATAGCCGTCTGTCTTTGATCTTGGCTGATACGGCATCTTTGCCATCCAGGTCGACAAGTCTTGGTCTCTCTCGAGGCTCTGGCAACTCATAGTCCAGCCCCTGCACGAGGCGCTTTTGATGGACCACATGTTCCATGACAAGAATAAAAAAGCAACACTCGCTCAACAGGTGCTGTTTTCAGGAGACAGATGTACGGCCTTTGGTAAACGAATCAGCTCCTGGGGAAACACATGGCGCCATTGGATTTTGCATCCGATCTGTGTATGTATGTATGCCGGTGCTTTGGTGGCTTCCTTTGACCTTGAGCACGGTTATCTTGGCCGTCTCGGCGCAGATTCATCCGGGAGCCTTGGTTATGTCCTTTATACTTGGTTTGACCAGAGGCATCTCGACATGACGTGGTTGCCTTCGAGTTCCGTACTCGTTGAACGAGCTCGATCTCCTCAAGGCCACCGACGGGAGCACTGGGCAAGGCGGACGTGGGCTCCAATAAGTTGAGAGAAAGAAGCGTCCATCCATTGATAATTCCACGAGATCCATAGGTAGGAATGTGAGATGCCGGATAGCCAATCACGTGTGGGCATCTGGCCGGATCTGGCCTCGGTGCTTGGAACTGCCGCCCGCGATGGATCAATCCACGTCGTTCCCGTCGGGTCTGGCCACCTCAGCTCGTGAAAGGGGGGGGGCAATCTTCCATGAATTCCGCCAGCGTGGATGGGTTGCTCCCGTCTGTACCTAATCCCCTGTAAATCCAGGCCCTTTGCGCGCCCTGTAGCTAAGGTTCTATCCACTGAAACCTTGCTGAACGTACCTAGCCTAGCCCAGGTGCCGGGACTCCACAGTGGAGCGCAGTAGTCCATAGGTGCCGTCTCGGAATAGCAGAGCCCGTATTAATTTCTTGCAGAACAAACGCGGGCAGCAAATCTGCGTCGGGCTCCCTTTCCACCCCCTGCGTAGGTACCTAGGTACCTGCGCCCCCCCGACACCTCCAGTTTTGACTCTTGCATCTATCTATCTCGTTCTCCTAATAACTGAATTGCTCTCTTCGCTTCGCCATCCGTCGTACATATCCCTCGGCGATCGATCGGTTACTCCATTTCTCGCATTTGCTTGGCTCTTTCCGGTTCGAATGAAGTTGTCGTCATTGCTGCAATCCTCGTCCGCATCCTCCGCCTCCGTCTCCGTCTCCGTCTCCGTCTCCGACTCCGTCCTCGACCTTGCATCTCCCCGGAGCCGATAACAACACCCATTGCGCCCCAGCACTTCGAGGGAACCACATTCAAGATGGACCAAAGCCTCGTGAGCTGGGTCATGGAGCTCACGGCCTGGGTGGCGCCGTTCTTCATCGTCATGTCGCCCGTCCTCTCGTACAGCGACCAGATCATCTCGATGCACCGCAGCAAGACCAGCGCGGGCTTCTCTCTCGACATTCCCCTCATCATGCTCGTCGCGTCCTTCTTGAGGTTCGACCTCCTCTTCTCCAGCGCGACCAACGTGTCCTGTGGCTGACCCGCGTGTGCCGAACGATAGGATCTTCTACTGGCCCCACGCCCAATACGATACGAGCCTCCTCCTCCAGTCGCTACTCATGATTATTGTCCAACTACTGCTCCTCAAGGTTGCACTCGACCACCGACCTCCGCCGACCTCCAAGGGCGGAGAGGCCGGCCTTCCCTTTGCCGGCGCCGACGATACTATCTTCGGCTTCCAGCGCCCCTATAACTTTTGGCAGTGGCGATCGCCTCGGCTGTAGGTGTTCCTCTCGCCATGATAATACGCGATTGAGCGCCGGGAAGCTAATTGGAACTTAGGTACTGGTACGCCATCATGTATTTTGCCGCTGGACTTGTTATTTTGGAGCTTCTCCTTTCCCAGATGCCCGGGATCTACGCCGTGTACGCAAACGCCATTGGATTCATTGGCCTCGGTGTGGAGGCGACTCTCCCTATCCCGCAGATTCTGATCAACGTGCGGTCCAAGTCGTCCAAGGGACTGCGGCTCTCGGTTCTGGCTGCCTGGATCGGTGGTGACACGATGAAGCTATTCTGGTTCTTTACGGCAAAGTCGGAGATCCCGTGGTCATTCAAGATCTCGGGCATGTTCCAGGCGTCGTGCGACTTCTTCCTCGGCTTCCAGTACCTGCTGTACACGGACCGCGAGGTGCCGACGACGATCAAGGAGCACCCCTTGGTGGAGTGGGAGTCACCACAGGCAATAACGCGAAGCCATAGCCGAAGTCTGACGCCTACCCGACGCTCGGCTCCTTTTAAAGATGTCGATCGACCCACGTAGACACTCGCAGGATCATTACTATATACGATCAAATGAGTTGGTGATGCTTTGGTGATGCTTCCTGGACTTGCCTGGGATTCTTGTGAGCAACTGCAAGAGTGAGGAACTTGTGGCAGAGCAATACTTTTGGGCCCTAGACACGAAGACACGAGCAAGAGATGGGAGCAAGTCGCGAGATGAATGAAACGCCGAGTCAGCAAGTTCAATGGCAATGGGAACGGAGCTTGGATCGTTGCATCCTGTGAACCGACAGAGTGAAAGAGGATGGATTGGCCTGTGAGAGACGAGATGGAAACGAAGCTGGCCAAGACGAAGCCCAAGTCACGACGGCATCTCAAAGTCCCAACATGATGCGCCAGGAAGAAACACTTGATCCGTTCAAGGCTCCACAATCCGGCGCAATCAATCAATCCTACAGCCAAACGATTGCCGGGTCTTGGCGACAATCTTGGCTTTTTTTTGTCTTGTCTTGGCCTTTTGCTTCTGAAACAGGCACAAAAGGCGACGTCTCACCACCATGCGACATGCGATCGCCGTTACCTCTTGTTAGCGGGGTACTTGGGGTACATACGATAGCGTCTGGCCGTGCACCACTTTCTGCAGGAACCATCCATAGAATATAGATGTGATTAGAGCAATGTTTAGATACAAACCAAGTGGACACCAGCTATTGCGTTGATATTTCTCTGGGCCTTTTTTCCTCTCTATTTTAAAGAGTTTGTGATACAAACGCCCTGTAACAAACGCTCCATACGCTGGCCTCTCGCAGTGTCACGCACTATCTAGACTTCACCACTCAACACCTCTACCCAAGACCTACTAGATTCCCCAGCCACCCGACTTCTCCTGGGTCGTGTACGTCCAACTGTCACACCCCAATCGCACGCATAGTTGCGATATCACCATCGTCTCTATTCATTCTTATTCATCTCTACGCTTTTCTCTCTCAACTCTGAAAGTGATTATATCTCTTCTGACTGATCTCAATTACAGCCATTGAAATACCTCTCTGCTCCACTGTATTCTTGTATGTCCTGCAGCTGGCGGGTACCTGCACGCATCTTCAATTTACCATCCGAAACTCGTCAACGCATCCAATTCATTCATCACGTCCTCGACAATTGACCTCGAGGATTTCTCCACGCCAAAGAAAGGATCACGCATTTTCGAGTAACTTGATATTCCTCGAGTCGTCTGCATCCATTAGAACCTGGTTCGGTTATCAATCACCATTCTCGTCCCAATATTTTTTTTTGCATACATACTCGGGTCGCCCGGCAACTACCTACCTAGCTAGGTACCTTTCAACTCCCGGACAGCTCTAGCTATTGTCCTAGGCAAGATACTATTATCCTGCACACAAACTCTTGGAGCATAGTCTGGAAGATTCAATTATAGGTGAGCACCGCATTTTAATTCACTCTCTTGGTTCTGAATCACTGTCGCCCTGTCCTGCAATTGGCCCTCTCCGCCCGCTGCTCTTCTTTCGTCTTGGCCTTGCTTCATTCACTTCACATAATTCACAACT
>JABEYC010000686.1:0-44144 GCA_013266195.1 Fusarium zealandicum | reverse complement strand
TGACCGTGACCGTGACCGTGAGCGAGACCGAGACCGCGAGCGAGACCGAGATCGTGAGCGAGATCGTGAGCGAGATCGTGAACGTGAACATGAACGTGAACGGGATCGAGAGCGTGAACATGAACGCGAACGCGAACATGTCCAGGAGTCACAGCCTCAGGACGAGCGCAGAGCCAAGGCCCTTCGACGGCTCGACGAGCTTCGCCGAATTGGCGACAACAAGGATCAAAGGGACAAAGACAACGACGCGATGATCTGGTTCCTGTTGAAGCCTGTTAGAGAAAACTTCGAGAGGATTCTTTCGACCACCAAGGACAATGTCAAATCGAGCAAGGAACGAGCATCCATCTTTGGAGTGGAGCTCGTCGTTATTGGCACATTTCTCGACGAGAAGTTGCCAGCCACTGCTGCCGATGAGGGTCTCAAGAGTAACTTTTGGTAAGCATAACCCCATTTTGACACGTTAATAGCAACGATGGGCTAACACATTGGTTCCAGGGACTTTTTGGCAGCCCTGTGGCCAGTAGACGACACCAGCAAGAGCGTCACAGGAAAGCGACTGAGCAACATGTACCGCACTCTGCACTCTCGCAAGGGCGGATCTGGGTCCAACAAGACTAATGGGGCCTAATGGGTGCCGAGACCTGAACTATGTTTTACAACAACTTTATCACATTTGTCATTTTCTGCATGGTTCGGCGTTTGGTTGTGCATATGGACGGCATTCTGTTGCCTTGAAGCGAGGTGTGGAGAGGTTGAGATCATACCCGGATTGCATGGTATAGGACTTTGTCATGGAGGAGTTGTCCCTATATGGGTCTCGTCACAGCTGATACGCTGGCGGACGCGTCTTTGGTGCATTTGAGCAGAGTTTGCGGTCTTGCCTTTTGGCGGCGATGACTTGGAGGGCGATGAGAGACGCAGCTGGATGCTGCTATAACCGGTCGGCGACCGCTCACTGCTGGGAATGAGACCAAGAGCAGAGCAGAGGCGCATGCGACTGGGCCCTTGTTTGTTAGATGAAGAGTTATTACAGGGCATGTGGCAAAAGAACGACGACTGGCAAGCAAAGGCTTCTGCTTGGCTTGATAGACGATTGAAGTATAAAACATGATGAAAGCTGATGGCGAATTGTATCCAGACCGGGTGAAATGTAACAGCAATCGACCAAGAGTGAGTACTCTGTTTGAGAAGGATAGTGACATCCAATCTAAGCAGGCTTGTTGTTCTCTCATTCTCTGGTTGTCTGGCCATGTTGTAGTGATGACTTGGTCGGCCTCCCGCAGCGTGCACTGTGTGCCTGTAACCAACCACATGTTGCATGTAGCTCAGCAGGCTGTCGTATCGAAGGATCATAGGCCAATATTAAGTTGACCCTTGTGCTTGAGAAGTGATTGATAAACAATGCGAACTTGATGACTGTTGAAAAGAAGAGTCGAGAAACGCCTCGAGTTGAGGTCGCGCAATGCTTCCTTCAATATTGCACTCAGCATGTCCATCCCGGGCCCAGAGGTTAGCTGTGCTCAGAACATTGCCCTGCTCTACTATCTTGGAAACATAGCATCTGCGCCTTGCAAGAACCGCCTCGGGCCCCGAGATGCCCAGCCCGAAACGGGTGAGGCTCGGATACTTTCCCTTGAGGATGAGAGGCACTTGACGACTTCACTTGCATTTATTTCTAGTATTCAAGACGACAGCAACAAGATAACAGCTGTATGCGTTGAGGAACGGCTGTCGGGTCTTGTTGTAATGGTCGCCGCCAATGCCAAAACCCCCGGCATCACATCGCCATATCTCCCGTCGGTGAAGCAGGGGTTTGACGGCATATTCTCCTCGCTCAAGGATGCTGGGCAGAGTAAGTATGATACCTCGATATTGGAGCTCTTCACTAACCTCGTTCCAGTTTCTCGTGAGCATCTTGGTGCTCGAGTGCTGCGCGTCATTGTGTCCATGTGCCGTAGTCGGATCCTCTCTAGGACGAGGATGATCAAACCCGAACACAAACCGCCGATAGAGAACTCTCTGAGAACTGCCAATGACGCAATGATACGACTGCCTACCAACGCTAGAAGGACGAGGTTCATCCAAGTGAGCCATGAGTTGATCTCCAAGATGGAGAGATACCGGGGCACGTTCACTATTGCGAATATAGAAGTCTGGCAACAGGCTCCAGATGATGAACTCGAGGCCATTGTTGGGCTGTTCTACGAGCTTCGTGTCATCCCCAGGATAGGCCACATGCTTCTCAAGGATATAAGCAGCTTGAGACCCCGAATAGACCCGAGTTCTTGTCAATCACTACTCAATACAATACGAAAAGTCGCCAACTACAAGTTATTGGCCATCAAACTGGTAAAGCTTGCAAGACGGAATCCGTTTATTTGCCAGGCTACTACGCTCATTATAACCCTGGACCAGTCATCGTTGTCACGACATGCACCACCGCAACGGCCCAGCCTAAAACAAACGGTAAAGACACTGAAGAATAGCTATGGAGCTACATGGAACGTCGATAAAGTGGCCGAGAAGCTTTACCGCCAGTTTGGGAGCGAATCATATGACTACCAATGTCGTATCAACCCACAGATGAAAGACCCCAAGATCCACGCCGAGATACAGCTCGTCTGGTACCTGAATCAAAACCCGGGCCCATCTCCTCCGCGAGTCATCGCTTCCAACAAGGACGCTTGCTATCTCTGCAATGCCCTAATCTCGTTCCAAGGCAAATACTCTATCCCCCGGACCCACGGGAGGATCTATCCCGGCTGGCGGCTACCCACGACTGGCCTGGGGATATGAACAAGCGCTTCTCTATTGAGCTGGGACGCAGGGCGGTAGAGAGGATCAATGAGGTTATCAGCAACGGCGTAACGCGGATAGAGTATCCTCTCGAGAGCACAGTTTCCTCTGCTGCTGTCTCGGGGATGACGGTTGCGACGCTGCAAGCTGCTGCTATGAGAGAATCGGAGCATCCTCAGCAGATGGATGAGCTCTCTGAAGCCTCGGATAGTGACGAGACTGTGGTCCCCGGGAGCTGTGCTTCACAGAGGATCAGTGTCATTGATCCAATAGAGCAGACGCAAGATGGCTCTTTACACAGGACAGCTCATACGGTTCCTGAATGGACTGGACCCCCCTCATCGCCAGGGGGAGATAGTCCATTACTCTTGGACAAGTCTAGTCCTTCATCGTCCGCCAATGATCCTCAGGATGCGTCTTCGGACGTGCAGTTGAACAACGAGGTGACAGAACTGGACAAGATCCAGGGCCTGCCAGCACCTGGCCAAACTTGGCGCCAGTCGAACGCCGATACAGACAGTCAATCGAGTGATGGGTGTCCGCTGGACCAGACCGTGAGCCCAGAGACGTACCATACTCGCCCATCAAGCAGATCGACTAGTGTTTCAGCCAACATGAAGCCATCCAATGTCTTGGCGAGTGAAGCCTCTGACCCGTGGAAGAGGGTTCCAAGGGGCAGCACCAAGTTTGTACCTCTCTCTGCTTCACTCAACCTCTATGTTGAATACACATCATCGGCCCCAAGCACGTCGCAGATGCTGAAATACAGGGCCAGACGTCTATCGGATCAAGACGCTGCGGAGGCTTTGGAGAAGGAAGTGTATATGTATGACTTGGCTAACCTCAAGGGTGTGACTGATGTGCAACACTCTCGGGAGGTTTACATGAGAGTCGACAAAGAGGTATTTGTGGTGGACCTGGATGACTTTGGTGTTGAATGAATATGACTTGGGTTACCGTTTATGTGAGTAGTTGAACAGTTGAATAGCCCAGGATACCTTTGGCGTAGTTAGGTTGGCTGTTGATTAGCAAGGCTTACGGTGTTGGAGTAATAATCGACTTGAAAGACTGAGAGCAACCCAACTCGCAATTCCGAGGAAAATAGACCTCTTGTGCTGACTCGCCCAAAAGGATATCGTCTTTTATGTTTCATCTCTTCACCCCCTCACTGAGTTGTTTGTCTTGACCTGCGCATGGCTGTGGATCCGTGGGGAACAACCTTGAATTTGATCACCGCCAACTTGTAGATAGCGTGATCATCACCCAACATCAACCGTCAGTCGATGCATGTCAGCACATTAATTCGTCTCGCAAAGTAGATTCTCAGCTTCATATCGTTCCACCAAGTGACAGACCAGCATCACAAGATCATCACCACAATGGCTGCCGCTTACGCCCACGAACTTCACCTCGCCGAGCTCGCCGTTCTCAGAGCCTCCATCCTCACAAAAAAGGTCCTCTCGTCCGTCAGCGGCATCTCAAAGGCCGACGCTTCTCCCGTCACCGTCGCCGATTTCGCCGCCCAGGCCATCCTCATCAGCGCCCTGCTCAACGCCTTCCCCGACGACGCCTTTGTCGGCGAGGAGGACTCTGCCGCGCTGCGAAGCGACGAGGCCCTGAGGAGCCGCGTCTACGAGCTGGCGTCTTCGGCGCATCTCGAGAACCAGGACGATGAGGCGCTCCTAGCGAGTCCGTCATCGGTCGAGGAGATGCTCGACCTGATCGATCTCGGAGGACGAGGCCAGGGCGGCAGCACGGGTCGTTTCTGGGTCATGGATCCTGTTGACGGCACGGCCACGTTTCTTCGGGGGGAGCAGTTTGCCGTGTCTCTGGCCTTGATCGACGACGGCCGCGAAGTCGTGGGCGTACTTGGATGTCCCAACCTCAAGCCTGTAGACGGCACAGTCGCAGAGACGACTGTCGACAGGGACGGCCTGGGACTCATGCTCTCCGCTGTCCATAACCAGGGCGCAACTATCCGCGAGATGACCAACGGCGGCCTCGAAGCGGCCCGTCCTCTCGAGGGCCTCGCCAAAGCCTCCGACCACGCAGACGTCCGCATCGTCGACTGCTCAACGAGCAAGACATCCCGCCACGACGTGGTCGGCAAGCTCGCCAGCTCGTTCGGAGCCACATTCCCCAACACAGAGATATGGTCTTCGCATATCCGATACGCGGCCCTCATGGTCGGCGGAGGCGACTTTCAGCTGCGCATCCCCTCGTCGCCAGACGTCAAGATGTGGATCTGGGATCACGCCGGTGCCCAGCTCATCCTGACCGAGGCGGGCGGCAAAGTGACTGACCTGGACGGCAAGACCATGGATTTTGGTGCGGGAAGAGATTTGAACCAGAACCGGGGTCTGGTTGCGGCGAGGGGAGATATCCATGCGACTGTTCTCGAGAGACTGGGACAGATCATGTCCTAGCATGTCTCACGTTGAAAAAGGGGGAGAAACGAACTCTGCACAAGCTCTTGGTATCTGTACCCATCATCATTCTCCTCGATACGTGGTATAGGTAGTAGTCTACATTAAGCTGCTCCGCCCTCCAATCTCCATGCTCCCCTGTCCGTCCTTCATCTGACCACTCCTGCCCACGACAAACTCCGTGTAGATCCTCTGCAACCTCGTCTTCTCGTCTGAACTGATACTGGCTCTCGTGTTGCCCAGCGCCTGGATCAGGTGGTTCCATCCAATAACCACCTCCCTCTGCTCGGCAGCTGCCGCCTTGGCGTCGGCGTTTGCTGCCGGAACGCCGTGTACCTGCTTGGACCTCTTGCGGGCCATCTTGATCTCGTCGAGTTTGGACAGGATCGACGCGTTCTCGACAAGTGCTGCCGACTTGCTCTTTGGGGTAGTTTCTTCAACGGGCTTGACCTTGTCTCCGTAGCGGAACTGGACGAAGCTCGGCGTCGTGTTGGGCTTGCCGCTGGTGCCGTTTGGGCGTTTCGAGGTGACTGCAGCCCCGTCCACGTCTAGGACGTCGTGAATCGCCTCCAGCTGCGCATTCGACACGAGCGCCTGGAGATCAGCTCCCGAAAACCCTTCGGTCCGCCGGGCTATATCCATCAGAGGCTCGTCAGACTCGGTCAAGTCATCAGACAGCCTGACCTTTTGGAACAGCGCCTTGATGATGTCGACTCGGTCCTCTAGCGCAGGCATGTCGCATAGCAGAGACTTGTCCAGACGGCCGGGACGGAGCAGGGCGGGATCAATCAGGTCAGGCCGCGAAGTAGCTGCCAGGACGTAGACTCCGGATAAACCCTCAGCACCGTCCATCTGTGTGAGCAGCTGGTTGACGACACGATCCGTGACACCCGTCGAGTCATGGCCTCTCTTGGGAGCGATCGAGTCAAACTCGTCAAAGAAGAGCACACAGGGCTTTGCGGCCGATGCCCGGTCAAACAGATCTCGCACGCTCTTCTCCGAGGCACCGATGTACTTATTGAGGATCTCTGGACCCTTGACGCTGATAAAGTTGAGTCCGCATTCGCCCGCCACAGCACTCGCGAGAAGCGTCTTGCCGCAGCCTGGGAACCCGTACAGAAGGAGACCGGACCGTAACCGCAGAGGACACTGTGCAAAGATCGGCGCGTACTTTGTGGGATACTGCAGCGTCTCCAGGAGCACCTGTCGAGTCTCCTGCAGGCCGCCGATGGACTTGAAGCTGGTTGAGGAGCTTTGCAGCGTCACATTCCTGAGCGAGGCTGGGGTGAAGCCTTTCAGGGCCTTGTCAAAGTCCAGGCGGGCGAGGTGGATGGCGCCGGTTGAATCTGGTGACTCGGCGATGGCTCGGATGATGGCCTCATTCCTTGCCCGAGAGACAAGCACGTTGATATCCCCAGGCATATATCCATCCGTTGAGCCCGCAATGTCGAGAAAGTCGAGATCTGAATCAAGAACGAATCCACTCGTCTTTGTCGGGCGACTCTCTCGGCTCGTATGGCTTGCACCGTCCATCCATGCGCCGCCATCTTCTCCTCCAGTGCTTCCGTCAGCAGTCTGCGGTCGGCTCTCGTCGCTGAACTGTGTCGTTGCAGCCTCTTCAGCTGTTGTAGCGTCTTGCATGACAATGGACTCCATGACCCGGCGTCTGGCCTCCTTATCAGGGGCTTTGAGCTCGACGATCTCGCGTACAACATGGCCACTGACGACTGCGTTGTTGATCGACTCCTTGCCCTCGGCCGTTGCTAAGAGCACCACGCCGCTATCTCGCGTACAGTGTTGTCTCACGATCGAGCATAGTAATTCGCCAACCTGTCTGCTCCGGCCATTGTCGTTTCCAACTTGAAGCTCTGTCTCGACAGGACATAGCTTATCCAGATCATCGAGAATCACCACCGCCTTTCCATTTAGTCGTGCGCTCCAGCTTGCACACATGAACAGACGATTCAGGGTCTCTTTTATGGTTGAGATCCTCGTCTCGTCGTTGACCAGCTTCCGACAGGGGTAGTAGAGTGTGTGGAATAACGATTCCTCTCGCAGTTTCTGAGCCAAGTGCCTTGCGACGGATGACTTGCCCGATCCCATGCCTCCGGTCAGCAGAGCTGAGGAGAGGTGCATCAGTTGCGACTGAAGATTGTCCAGGAGAGAGTCGATTCCGACAAGTAGCGAGTCGCAGGTAGGTTGCCGCTCAAACGAATCCGAGTCGGATATCCAGGATGGCCGAGGAGTTGGCGGCTGAAAGTCGATAGACAGCTTCTGATCAAGGCCAAGCATCCAGTTCGCCGCGTCTTTGCTTTCCAAGAAATCCCCCCCATAAGTAAACTTGATAATGCCGCCTTCCCAACCATGAGGAGGCTCAAGTCCGTCATATATTCCCATGACAGACCCGTCCGTTAACGGTCCTTGGAGTAACCCATCAGTCCCTCTGGATGCAGCGTATATTTGCCTAAACCGCTTCGCAGATTCCTCTTTGTCGGCTTTAGATTCGCCTCCAAACCGGAGTCCTTCGACGGCTTTTGCGCTTGTGGCAAATGGAAAGACCTTGATTCCCTGGACTGTTCCTCGGGAAAGCTGTTGCGGTGCAGCCTGCAGCTTCACAACACCACCCACCATGCCTGTGCACCCAAGAGTTGCGCAGAGAGGGGATGAAAGAGCAACTGTTTGGCTATTCGGAGGGTCAATCCATGATCGAAGGTGAGCAATCACCTTTGAAGACGCATTCATGCCGGTGGGAGCACCACCTTCTTCTGGTTGGGGCTGTTGAAGACCCGCAGGCTTGATAACGTCCACAACGACATAGTTGACGCCTTGGAACACGTCGACGGTGAGGAGGTCTTGATCAACCCACACGCTGAAATCCTGGGCAAGGGGTCCCTCGTCAAACCATCCTTCACACGACGTCCTGTCAAGACCACGAAGAAACAAGGTAGGTTTGCGCTCCTCCCTACCACTCCGTCGACGCACAGTGCTGGTACCACTTCTCTTGGATTTGGAGGTGCTTGCAACACTGCGATGATCGCCAGAGTTTTGGGAGCTCTTCTGCCTCGTTTTGGGGGCGACGATAACTTCGGCATCTGGCGATATCTTTGCAAACGGCGAGTCCGCAGGAGGCGCAGGATCCAACGATATAACTTTGATACTTGCGGTCGAGGTCGGTGATAGATGGAGCGTCAATGGATGAGGCGCAACAGGGGTCTCGCCGAGCTTGTAGGCGGGGTTCGGGAGTGCTCGAATCTGGGAGATGAGGTTCAGCTCGAGGAATGTCGCATGTAGCTCGATAATCTCCCAGTCTTCTGGTGTGAGAGGTTCAATGTTGATCGTGTGCGCCAATGGAGGTTCGAGGTGGATGGTAGCGACAACCTTCTGTCCCTCAGACAGCCCCAGAGTCTTGGCCAAGGTCGCATCAAGCTCGACCAGCTGAACTTCTTGGTCGCGCGATGATCCCCTCGATCCATTGAAGCTATCGCGTGTGGTTGGAGGAGCTGTCCTCCTCTTGCTTGGCATGCCGGTCCATCCTACGTAGACGGAGCGCTGCGGGGAGCCTCTTTCGGTTGACGTGGGATCTCGGTAGCTTAGTTCGACAATGACATTCTGAACAGGCTATACATAGCGGTTTAGCGCATGATTGGATGTCAGCAGAAGCAAGGCAATAACTCACGGTGTTGACGTTGACCAGTAGCGAGACCAGCGTTGAGGGGAGGTTGACCAAGCAGTTCTTGAGATGTGCCAGGGATATCTCGGCCGACACGGATTGCGCATTCTTTTTGGGAGCCATGGTCTGTTGATTAGAGGATCATGGATGCAGCAAGCGTCCAATTCGTCGTGAGGTAAAAAGGCCAAGTCCGTGATCGTCTTGTCGAGGGAACCTCGGCGACCTGGATGCGAAAGCGACTCCGAACTGCCTCCGGTTCCCGTACCGCAGCCGAGGCACCTGCCTACACGTGCTCGGGAACTTCCCCGTCCTTCCCCAGCTTTCCTTCCTAGCATCGGTGCTGGGATGCACCTGTGGCGCTATCTGTGGCTCATGGAATTCCAATTAAACTTGCATGTGGCGTTGCAGCGCGAAAACGCGAGCTAACGCGTCTGCTGTTCGCGCGGCAGGAGTGCAGGTCGCAACCGCCGTTGCCCCTGCGACATGCCCCAGCCCACTCAATTTGTGCATCGCAATCGCATCTCTCCATCTGCATAGCTTCATACCTTCACAACTCGAAAGCGCCCTTTGACTTTGCGTTCAGCACAAGATCTCTCACAATGGCGCTGCGCGAATTCAAGGCCCCCGTCAGTTACGAAAAGCAGCAGCGTGAGAAATACCCCATTTGCAGACTGCACATGGCCCCGCTGGGACTAACAACGAGTAGATGCCTTTCAGGACTTCCTGACCGAGTTCAAGACTTCGCCTGAGCAGACTATCACAACAGCGCTCGGAAACATTACGATCGGCGAGGATGACCTTGACGATGAGTACGATTTTATGGACGAGGACGGACAAGCAGGCGACGGCCGCCAGCAGGATAAACAAAGGCGGACCCCTCAGTATAAATACAAGGACATGCTCCAGCAGCTGGCGGATCGAACAATCGACGAGGCCACGATCGATCTCGATGACCTATCGACAGTACGAATTTGCGCAACGGACATTTATATCCTGGTGGCTAACCGCTCGGCAGTGGGAGAATCAATCATTCGACGACGATGACAGACTGAGGCTTGTGGACTCGATTGAGATGAACACAAAGCACTACGTCGAGATCTTTTCGAGAGCTTTGGACGAGGTGATGCCTCAGCCAAACACAGAGGTGACGTGAGTGTTTATGAATCCAGTTGATATCGAATAACACTAATCCCTGGATAGCTTCAAGGATGACGTGCTGGACGTACTCATGGCCCGGCGACAAGCCCGAAACCGAGAGCTCGAAGAAGCTTCTGAACGAGACCCTACTGTCGCGGAGGACAAGTTCCCAGCCGAGCTTACCCGCAGGTATACTCTTGTCTTTAAGCCAAGGTCTGGTACCTCGAGCAAACCTTCCAAGGCTTTGGCAGTACGACATGTCCGCGGCGAGCACTTGGGCCATCTCATTACTGTTCGCGCCATCGCCACACGAGTCTCCGATGTGAAGCCTATCGTCCAAGTCAGCGCATATACTTGCGACAGATGCGGTTGTGAAATCTTCCAACCTATCACCGACAAGCAGTATGGCCCTCTTACAATGTGTCCCTCGTCCGACTGCCAGCAGAACCAAGCCAAGGGTCAGCTCAACCCCTCATCGAGGGCCTCCAAGTTCTTGCCCTTCCAGGAGGTCAAGGTTCAAGAGATGGCCGAGCAGGTTCCAATCGGTCAGATTCCTCGCAGTCTTACTGTCTTCTGCCACGGCACACTTGTTCGACAAATCAACCCCGGTGACGTTGTCGACATCTCCGGCATTTTCCTACCTACTCCCTACACTGGCTTCAAGGCCATGAAAGCTGGACTTCTTACCGACACCTACGTCGAGGCTCATCACATCGTTCAGCACAAGAAGGCTTACAGCGAGATGATTGTCGACCCCATGCTGGTTCGGAGAATCGAAAAGTACCGCCAGACTGGTCAAGTATACGAACTTTTGGCAAAGTCAATTGCCCCCGAGATTTTCGGACATCTTGATGTCAAAAAGGCTCTTCTCCTGCTCTTGATCGGCGGTGTGAACAAGGAGATGGGTGATGGTATGAAGATTCGTGGCGACATCAACATGTGTCTGATGGGTGATCCTGGTGTGGCCAAGTCGCAGCTTCTCAAGTACATCTCAAAGGTCGCTCCTCGTGGTGTTTATACTTCGGGACGTGGAAGCAGTGGTGTCGGTCTCACGGCCGCTGTCATGCGAGATCCTGTCACTGATGAGATGGTCCTTGAAGGCGGTGCGCTTGTCCTGGCCGATAACGGAATCTGCTGTATCGATGAGTTTGACAAGATGGACGAGAACGATCGTACTGCTATCCACGAAGTCATGGAACAGCAGACCATCTCCATCTCCAAGGCCGGAATTTCCACCACCCTTAATGCCCGAACTTCCATCCTCGCCGCCGCCAACCCCGTCTACGGACGCTACAACCCTCGCATCTCACCTGTCGAAAACATCAACCTCCCTGCTGCTCTCCTGTCTCGATTCGACATCCTCTTCTTGCTTCTTGATACCCCTACACGCGAGACAGACGAGCAGCTTGCCAAGCACGTTGCTTTCGTGCACATGAACAACCGACATCCCGATATTGGTACGGACAATGTAGTCTTTAGCCCCCACGAGGTGCGATCCTACATTGCTCAAGCTCGAACATACCGACCCACCGTCCCTGCGTCCGTGTCAGAATATATGATTAAGACATACGTGCGCATGCGAGACCAGCAGCAGCGCGCTGAGAAGAAGGGTAAATCGTTTACCCACACAACTCCTCGTACTTTGCTCGGTGTTGTTCGTCTTGCCCAGGCCCTAGCACGCCTGCGTTTCAGCAGTGAGGCCACTCAAGATGATGTCGATGAGGCGCTCCGACTCATCGAGGCCAGCAAAGAGAGTCTCAACAGTGAACTGGGCACCGGCCGTCGCGGCCTCAACGCTAGCAGCAGGATTTACAACCTGGTCAAGGCTTTGGCTGATACTGGCGCATGCCGCCCCGACGATGCCGACGACGACGATCTTGGTATCGAGCTGAGCCTGAGGAAGGTAAAGGAACGAGTCATTGCCAAGGGGTTCACGGAGGATCAGTGGCTCAACGCATTGGAAGAGTACACCACACTCGATGTAAGTCCACTACCAGCACTTTGGCTCGTTATTCAGGATCAAGGACTAACAAACCACCACAGATCTGGCAAACTTCTGGCGGCGGTGCGAGACTTGTTTTTGTCACTACTGACAACGACGGCCTGGACGACGACATGGATTTTTAAAGAGTTTACGTGTAATAGAGTGAGGTATTTGATGCGAGGGCTGGCGTTCTGGCATTTCAGGGTAGATGTAGGGATAGTCTCCTGGTAGAATTTGCGTCGACAACAAGGACCTACCTAGTCATGAAACAGACATAGTGGCATCACAGCCGCTACTACAAGCTATTCTCCAGCCGTAGTCCGACTCACATGCGTAAAAGCTAGTGCAAGGAGCTGATACGTTTATCAACGATTCTACTCAGACACCGATATTGTACATTTCTAGGAATACATTCATAGCTTCATCTGCAACAACGCTGCCCGCTCCATCTCGCCCACGATGCCGTGGCCTCCCACGGTCCACTTCTCAGAGATGGTCCGCGAGTTGAGGACGCTGCGGAACAGGCCGCTGGCGCCCCAGTACTCCATCAGGGACCGTGCCTCGTCCTTTGTGATGCCCTCGAGGCGGAGAACCCAGCTGTTCTTGAGGGCCTCGTACACGCGCTCGTCGTACTTGCGCTCATAGGGGTCGGGCTTGGGCACCTCGCGGCCAGCCTGGCCGGCCTCGAGCTGAGACAGGACGAGCTCCTGAGAGGGGTGGCGATGGGAGTTGTTGGCCGATGTGACGGCGATGATGGCACCGCCGTTGGGGAGAGGAGTCTTGCCCGAAAGAGCGTCGACGAAGAGGCGCACGAGGGCGAGATCGTGGGCGTGAACCTCGTTGAAGGACGGGTCGCGGTAGTCGCTGACCTTGTTGATGTGGGCGAGGCCGTCCAGGGCGAAGAGGACGGGGGGCCGACCGGGCAGGGTGAGTTCGGTCCAGAGGGCGAGGAGGGTTGGCCAGGCGTTCTCGGCCTCCTTCGCGCTGAGGGCCAGGTCGGCGACGGTGGCGCCCTCCCTGAGGTTGGTGAACTTGGACCAGTCCTTCTGCAGCTGCAGCTTCTCGAGGACCGCGCGGTTGGCCCTGTAGAGGCTCTGGATCATCTTGAGGCAGTACACGGGCTGGGCGAACTGCATGGGGTCCGTGTCGGCGACGGGCGAGTATTCGGTGTTGCCGTTGGTCAAGTCCTGGCCTATTTGCAACTGTCAGATACCAGTTTGGGTGCACAGCGGAGTGGTCTTCTTACCTTCGGGGACGTGGAACACCACCCAGTCGTTGAGTAGAGCGTAAGCCATGGCCTGAAGCATAGTCATGCTCTTACCGGAAAGCTTGCTGCCAGTCAGGACACACTTGACAGCCTCCTTGCTCTCGGCAGATGCCTCCAGCTTCTTCACCAGCTCCACCGTCTCCTTCCGTAGCAGCACGTGCGGCCGTCTAAACAGGTTCCAGCTCTGTGTCGTCTTGAAGGCTTCGAGGGCCCGGAGGTGATCCACCACCTGGTCAGGGACAGCAAAGACCTTTCCCGCGCTCTCGTCGAGAGCCATGTTCTTCGCATCGAGAGAGCCGAGGCCCTCAACGGGCAGGGCGCTGTTGTTGCTGAGCTGGATGCGCTTGCGGAACGCCTTGCGCTCGCCGGGGTTGGGTTTCCGGACGGGCACGATGTTGGTCCGCTTCTTGTACGCCTTCTTGACCTTTTGAGGCAGATCTCGACGGCTCCTGATTCCCGGAGGCGCGGCGGCAGCGAGGACGGCGGTTGTGGTCGAGAAGGGGGCGCTCATGACGAGGATGGGCTGGATTCGCGGTGCCCTGGGGATAGCCGCCGGCCTTACGAGGCATCGGAGCGAGTTGGCGGACGCCATGATTCTGGATCTCTTGACGGGTTCGAAAGAGCCCTTGTGGTATACGGGAGAGTAGGGGGACGTCTATTGTCGCATTGGCGCCAATTGGGCCGGTTCTAACACGCTCTTCTCGCGGCCGTCTGGAGCTGTGATGTTCGATGGGACGAAAATTCGAGGATTAAACACACGCCCCCAGAGCTAGGAGGTGATGTGATTGGTCGGTCGCTCAATCTTCCGGAAAAATGGTTGTCCATATCCGACGACCCAGAATCTCTTATCGGTCTGGAGAAAAAAAGATTGGCGAGGACTGGCAGAAATAGTTCCAAAGAGCAGCAACGACAGCCAGGACGGCATTGTGTAATTATTCGACACGTTCTTCACAATTTTCGATATCTGACGACGGTCGCCAATACAAAAACTACCCCCTCCAAGAACCATCCCCTCACAATGGCGCTCCCCAGCTCCAAACCAAAGCTGCCCGTCGCAGTCGAGAAGCCCACGCCCTACACCTTCGACCTCGGCCACCTCCTCGCCGAGGATCCCAACCCCGTGGCCCTCGACAAGGCTAACCTGGAGCAATCCCTCGCCGAGCTCGCCCGCGACGGCGCCCAGTCCCTCATCAACCAGCTCCTCACCACCTGCCCGCTCAACTCCACCACCGACGGCGTCCTCCTCAACCTCCCCGCGCCCAGCACCCGCCTCCCGCGCGAGAAGCCCGTGCCCCAGGCCAAGCCCCCGACAAAGTGGGAGCGCTTCGCCGCCAAGAAGGGCATCAAGCCCAAGACCCGCGAGCAGCGCCGCAACCTCGCCTTTGACGACGAGTCTGGCGAGTGGAAGCGCAAGTGGGGCTACAAGGCCCTCAACAAGAAGGGCGAGGACGACTGGCTGGTCGAGGTCGACATGGAGGCCGAGAAGAACAGAAAGGAGGGTACCAGTGTGAGAGGCGACGGACGGAGGGAGCGCAAAGAGAGGGTGAAGCGCAATGACCGCATGATGCGCAAGAACGCAGCGGGGGGCAAGAAGAAGGCGGCGGCCTAGAGGATGGTACAAGACAGTGGAGGAAGAGACGGCTTTGAACATGCGGCTCCGGAGGAATACTCGGACTGTTGTTGATGAGCATAGAAGCGGCGTTCAGGACTGGCGTTACGAATCGGCATCAAAAAGCTACCTAGGGATCTGGGAGGTTCAGACATTTCAATCTGGGGAATGAAAACGAATCCACTGCGCCTCTCCATTTACGTGCTATCTCTCTCGATGCTCCCAAAAAGTGTCCAACTCCAGGCTATACTCCCCGCCATACATGCTTCTCGCTGTTGTACATGGTCAATCTCCTGGGCGCCTCTGGGTGAACTGGCCGACCTGCTCATCTCCACCTCCTCGTTCCGCCAAGACTCTCTTCCTCGGCGTCTTGTACAAGGAAAGGACGATCGACTAGACCACCCAATAGCAAAACAAGCAAGAGACTAGAATGCACAAGCACAAATCCATAAACGCTAGGATTCCAATCGCGATGTCTTGCGAGATGGAGGCCATAACATAGCCCCCGACATATCCTCCTTTCAAAATGCGTTCAGGGGTATACCAAATAGCAAACAAAACAGAAAGAGACTTCACTCGCTCTGGTGGCGAACAGAGATGCTCCAAAGGGTCCTCAAATCACTTCGCTCGAGTTCGTGTTGCCATAATCACCCTGCGGAAACGCCAGCGTCCGGAGCGGCCAGGCAGAGTGTAAGAATCGAAACGCAAAAAGTCATAAAGGGCATCGCATCGTAAATCGGCTATTGCTGAACAGATGCAGTCACGGGCTATATCGTGGGTATCGTTATAAGTAAAGTAATAGTATAAGCCCGTGGCGTGCAGTGAGCAAAAGACGTCTTTCAAAAGCCAAGGGGCGACAGAGGCATTATAGGCGATAACGGACGCATGTCCCCCGGAGCTCTGCCCGCGTCGCGGTCACTGTTGACTGTCGGGATTGTCGAGGCGGTTGAGTCGTTTGACACAACACTTCCGTTGGACGGGGACAGTTGGAGCTGCTTCTTGTTCAGTCTGGGTTTCTGATCTCCAGGACTGAGACGGCCTGACTGCTTGCTGCTGCCCGAAGATGAGAGCTCTTGTCGGTCATTCTCAGGCTCTGGACCTCTGGGCTCTTGCGGTTCGGCCAGGCCCCGAGGCGGGGGTTGGTCGAAGAGCATATACTCCTGCTCGATGTAGTAGGTCTCGTTCTTGCATCCCCTCCAGCAGTTGCGCCAGTCGCATACCAGAAACCTGAAGCAGAAGGCGTCGATCTTCATGCATGGCTGGAAACAGATGCAGAGGTTCCTAAAATCCATCTTGTTTTTGTCCGAGTGGGCCAAAAGGAGACTGAGGTGGCATGTGATGGCGAAGAGCAGATAGTAGTTGAAAGGAGAGAGGTTTGAGAGTTCTTCGATGAGCAGCTCGGGAACCGATTCTGCGCCTGCACATTCGCGTGCTATCCGGTCTTGTGCTGCTTTGGGAAACAGCTCGTCGGGGAGTTCTCGCAGCCAGGCCTTCAACATTGAGCCGATGATGTTGATGTCGTACAAGTCTGGCTCTTCAAAAAGGTTGACATCGTACTCTGCTTTGATTAGCCTAGTCCTCGTAGAATACACCAACAACACTTACGCTCATCAAACTTGCGTTGCCACTTCTTGATCTGGGGACCGCTGCCCGGCACCCGATAGAGACCTTCGACCTCGCATCCCTTATAGTTCAAGTAGTCGATTGCTCTCCAAGGAAAGGCGGGCATCCAGAACTCCGTCTTATCTCGAGAATCCTCGAGTCGTTTGGAGATCCTTGTCAACCGGGTCTGCTCGACCATGGGTAGGTTGATGACCTTGATCTGATAATGTTCATCATCCACAGTGTCCTTGTCCACGTCTCTACCACTGCGCCCGCTCTTGCCAAAGAATCGGTCACTCAAAATGCCGGCCGCACGCGTACCAGAGCTCTTGAGCCCGTTGAGAAATGAGCCTCCGTTCTCATTTAGGGAAGACGGCTGGGTCTTAGACTCCTTGTCGCGAAGCCCTTTCCTTGTTGACGATGAATCTCTCGGTGCGCGATCTTCGGATCGGTTTCGTACGGCCGAATTCATCTTGTCTCTGAATGATCGATCGCCTCCAATCGGTGCGGTTTTGAATGGCACGGAGTTGAGGTGCAGCTCAGGCTCGTTACCTTGGCGGGGAGAGGGGATCGGCTCCGGCTCGGGGCTGGCGTCTTCTTTGTCGCGGTTGGATCTACTACGGTTCAAAAGGCCAAAAGGCTTTGTCTTTCCCTTTTTTGTCGATGACTGCGGTGATGCGGTGTCGTGGTCACCAGCGGATGACAAAGACAAGTCGCTGCGCAAAGGATCGGCGGAGACGGGCTTGTGAAGACTATGGTCGGAGAGGGAGGGATCTATTTTGGACGGGTATAATGTCAGCGGCTGGCCGTGAACCTGAGCTTGCGCGGGTGGGCGAAAGCATATTGGACCACACCCCCAAATCTAAGTCCAGGTTTACATACCTCCTCCCTGTCTCGGTCGGCTAGATCCGTCACTGCCCCTCGACATTATCTTTCTCGTTTCAGTTTGATTGCGGTGATGTTGGGCATGCGGCTGATTGTGGTTTGAAGATTTGGACTGCTTGTTGAAATGAAAGAAGCCGTTTTTCGAGGCCTTCTTTTGGTCGCTTGGGGGCGGCTGTGTCGCTTCAGATTGCGTGCTGGTCGCGGTAGTGGCGGGTGGGCCAGAGAGTGGTTGCTCGCTCAAGGTAGAGGAAATCGAAGGATAAGTCGAGGGAGGATCCTCACGCGTCTTTCTCGAGGGCGGCTTCAGTGCGGGCTCGTCTTTGCTCCTTTCGCCGGCGGTTGTGGCTGGCGATGCTTGTGTTGCCGTTGTCATTGACGAACTTCCGGTTGCAGTCACTGCTGCTAATGCTGCGGTTGTTTGTGACACTTTCCTGTGCTTCCCGCCCTGGTTTCTCAAGGGCGAGAATCTACTGTGGAAAGGAGAGGAGCGGGGAGACCGGGGCGATCTGGACTCAGCGGGCGACACGCCTGGGGAAGACGTTTCAGCAGCTGGCGGGTCGTCTTTGCTGCGTAAGGCAACATCAGATTGAGACTGAGACGGGGACTGAGACGAAAGTGCCAGCGGCTGCGGTGCCGCTTTGCGACCCATTTTGGAGCCCTGCCTGCTGGCGGCGCAGTCTCGCGAGCTCTGTCTGAGCCTCTGCCACAAGAGGCAGTGCGGGCAGAATGGACGGGGTTCAAGGGCGGGCCAGAGCGGCTAGGTATGGGAGGGTCTGGTCGAGTTTCTGATCTTGTTGCGGGTCACAAGTCGGAGGAATGTATGTAGGCAGGACGGGAGTCCAGAAGAGGCAGGCAGGCCGGGCAACGAGGAACGGCGACGGGAGACTCGACGATTAGTGGTAGTTGGTGAAAGAGGTGGGCGCGTTGTCGTCGTCGATGGTGGTGGTGGTGGTGGTGGTGTTGGGCCTGTTAGGGGGCAGCCAAAGCGCATGGGGTAAACAATCCGAGCCCAGAAGAGCGATGGAAGCTGAAGAGAATATCGTAGGGAGCAGAGATGGGCCAGGACGTGTGTTGTGCTGGTGAGAGATTGGATCACGAGGTTTTGTGCGGTCTCGGTACCGGGCTGGCTGGGCGTTGCTGTGCTTCAACTTGAATATTATTGCTCAACCACTGTATGTTGAATTCCCTCATGCGCATAAAGGCCAGTGTCAAAATACCCGGACCCAAGCCTCAGGGCGAAGCGCAGCCTGGACACAGTAATCGGTAGCTCCGAGAGCGTTCCAATATCCGCTGGGTAGTTAAACGTCCGTGCTGCCCTACCGATGCTGACCGCTTCAGGGTGTAAGAGAGTAGGTAGTTATGTATGCATCAAACCCAATACTATTAGGTATCAACAGGGCATCGTCAGCGAGCGTGACAACGTCCAAGAGTTTGAGAAGCCCAAAGAAGCAAGGGAAGGGATGTGGGATGAATGAGTGTGGAATGTTTTACACTGTGGGAGGGATGCCAGGAACAAGGGACGACAGGATAGAAGACAAGGGTTTGGAATCTAATACGGAGGTAGTAAAGCGTGTAAGGCAAGGTAGATAGGTGGAAGTGTAAGTATAGAAGGGAGAAAGCCGGTAATGAGGGAGGGAATTGGAGCAATGTTTGTTGAAGCCTGAACGACTGGAAGCTAGTCGGGTAGGTTCTATTCAGACTTGTCAGAGGTGCGCGTCCCGCATTGCGTGTGTTTTGTTGCGGTGTGTCTGATGGTGGTGGTTGCGTGAGCTGAGCTGGCAGCTTCTGAAACCAAGCTGTCGCACACTAAAAAGGAGACATCTCAACCGGCCAGGGCGCTCGGCATTCTAGAGCAGCCGTTCCCCTCTACAGAAACTGGCAACAATAACAAGAAGCCTCTGCTGAGGCCTTCTTGTGGGCTGCAGGAATGTGGGAATCAGGCGTCGATTCAGGGGTCGTCGTCCACTCACTCGTTGATTCATCCAACCCATGAGCTACTGCACGCTAGGATGACTTCTCTGACATTGGTAGATTGGATGGATCCTCCAATGGCTACTACGTATAGCTCTAGCTTGACACAACAGCGACGAGCTGCCACTCATCAGATGAGTTCTGTCAGAGCCATCCTGTGCCTCGTGTGCCCCATTAACCTGGAAGGGTCTAGATCCCCAGCATCACACTGAGGTTACATTCGACATGTAGTTACCACGTAGTACGTAGTTGCAGGGCTCTTCTGTAATTGCACGGCGTGTTTTCCGATTCTGACATGGCAGCCTTTTGCCTGCTCGGAAATACGTGGTTATATCAACCACGAGTCTAGTTCCAGCATTCATTGGATTAGCCGCATGCTCTACTTTTGTCTCGTCCACTCGTTTACTCGTTCATGTCTCACGTCTACGGATACTATGTAGGCACTTGGCACGGGTGGGAGATCTGACTTGGGCCCCTGCCATCAGCCGAGCCTCTCTCAGGTATTCCCCTGTCGTTGTAACCCGGCGACTGGCTCTGGGCGTTTCGGAGTCATATCCACTCGAGTGCCTGAATGAGTGGCAGAAGTGGCGCTGCTAGTCGAGAGAACATCCATGATGGTCAGAGCTCTCTTTCATGGCTTTGACTTACTTCCATTGACTCCCGTTGCCGTGCGCGTGCCATAGAATCCGCACAACACCATCTCGATCTTTATTATTGAGGCTTGTGATGTGGTTGTTGAAAGGCGCATCACCTCCATCACCTCGATTTAGTAGCAGTGTCTGTGCCCAATGACTTTCCGTCTTTGGTCTGCCTCCTACGCCGCTTGTTGTTTAACACGTCACCCGTTTATCCCATTGAATGGGAGGATCCAGGACGAAAGAGGTGACCCATGAGAAGAACCCTCATCACCGATAGGAAAAGCCCAGAACAGCAGTTGCATGGAGGGATTGCTTACAAGCCACAAGCATTCTCGTAAGATTACTTCCTAATGCTCGTTTACGAGTAATTGCCAACAGGGAACATTGTGCTGAGCCTCTTCCTCATTGCGCGTCCTACCTTTGCCGGGATGTGTCTATTGCATAATCCATAATGGTTGATCGCCATTGTTTGTACTTGATGCACCCCGGATACATCCGAGCTCGGATCCCACAGTCAAACTTGACAGCCACCCGAGTAAGTGGCCCCCTGCGAATGAAACCATTTGCTTGAAACACGGTGCATACGATTTCATCTCTTCTATCGTCGATGATATCATTCTCTCAACCAGTGAACCTTGTCACCACTTGTAAGTGACATGAGGAGCCCCAAGCCTGCAATGCACAACCACTTTCAAAACTCCTACATAGTACAGTATAACCATCTGATATATCTTCTCCTGTGCCCCAAAACAAGCTAGAAATAAGCTAGAAACTCTTTATCTGAGCCGCTGGCTTCATTGTAACCGTTATCAGCCTCGATAGCGAAAACTCTATCACATACGGCCACAGCCTTCAGGTAATACGGGATCCCGTCTGCTCTCCCTTCGTCAAGCTGAAGAGCGCTCGAGTAGTAGTTGGGTCGGTGACGACCAGCGAATGCCGAGTGTTGTATGATCTTTTGATCTTTTTGGCTCTTTTCTTCCTCTACTCTGCTACCGTCGGGTGCTTGACAATAGAACGATAGCCTTTCTAACGCCAGATAACTAACACGACTTGACAAAGTCGGCGATCTCCTTGTTAAATCTCTCTGGTTCCTCATAGAAGAGCCAGTGACCGGACTCAAACACAGATGACTTGGCCAACCCAGGGTTATTCTTCTCTACACGTCTGACACTCTCAAGCATCCCCTCGAGCGGGAAGCACCCCGATCGTCGCCCGGCCATAACCAGTGTTGGAACCGTAATTGTTTCTATTGCTTCCCGGTGATCATACCGAGTGTGGTCTGCTAGCAGACGTGCCAGCCAACTCTGGTCACATAGAGCGCTGATCTCCGTAAAGAAGGCCTCGTCCTTTGCCTCCTGTTCGGCCGAGATGCCATCCGCCTTCTGCGGCGCATTTCGGTATCCCAAACACCCTTTCACGAGGTCTTTATGGGCCGCTTTTGAATCTTGAATCCAGCTTTGTTGCGCTGCCAATGTCGTCGCCTCATTATAGCATCCAGTGTGTGCCTTGGATTCGTCCCAGCCATCAAACGCCGACCGGTCCTGCAAAGGCGCCTGGTCTACAAAGACGAGGCCCGCAAAGTCGGTGCATCCAAACAGCTCCACATACGTCCAAAGGACCGCCGCTCCTATAGAGCAGCCGACGGGCACGAAGCGAACGTCGGGAGCTGTCTTGCGAATGTGGGCGACGAAGCCAGCGAGATCAGCCGCCAGCCGAGCAACGTGGTAGCCACCGCGAGATTTGCCTGACTTGCCGTGGCCGCGCATATCAGGTGCGAGGACCCAGGTAGATTCGCTCAGGGGGGCATGGTTCCGAGTGAAATAGTCGCCGGAGCCGCTGAAGCCGTGCATGAGAATTACACATTGGCGAGCTGAGGCGATCCCCGCATCGCTCAAGGGTAGAGAGGTTTGAAACGCGATTTTGCAGCCATCATTGGTGGTAAAAGTCTCGTGGTGCATCTTGAATTCCCCTTGTTGAAGATATCCGGCTGAGAGTTGCGTAGTTGGCTTGATGCTCACTTGCTGAAGGATGAAAGAAGGGATGCGAGTATGTAGGACGGAGATACAAAACCCCAAATCTTTGTGTAGTGGAGTTCTCAACTCAGGCCTCTCTCTACCTTGGGAGTATGCTGCAACAAACATGGATGGAACCTGTGCAAAGCTAACAAAGCGATTTTACGATAACTCCCTAGCTGAAAGCTTGAATATTAAACACAATATATCATTCGGAACTCCTTTGCACAGCCTTTACTTTTATTTGTACCTAACTACCGCCCATAAAGGCTCAACAGTTGTCTCACAATCAAACTCTACCACTTCGTCATCAGTACTCGGCCATAACTCAGTCAGAAGCCTGATACTATTTTCTTTAAAACTAGCAGTGTAAAGATCAAACCTCGTTCATGGCTCTTGATCCGATGAATCAAGGGCCTGGAGCTTTTTGTCAGATGAAATTCTGGATTGTATGACTTTGTTATGTGAGTTAGGCTGCCCGCAGTTTGGAGTTGCATCTTCCGCCTGACCAGGTAACTTCACGCTTACGTAACGGCCCGCATACAAACAGAAATCCAACATTTCAACCGCCAAACACTTGCCAAGTTCACCCTCATTATTCTCCAACAACATGGCACATGCCAAAACAGACTACGAAGGCCCCGAGCTCGCCGCTGACGCTCATGTGAAATACATCCAAAGTCTGGATACGAGGAAAGATGAGCTTGACTACTGGTTGACAGAGCACTTGCGGCTCAACGGCCTCTACTGGGGCCTGAACGCCCTCTACTTGCTTGATCGTCCCGAAGCACTTCCACGTCAAGAAGTCATTGATTTTATTCTCTCATGCCAGCACGAAAACGGCGGCTTTGGTGCTGCGCCCGGTCACGATGCCCACATGCTCTCCACAGTAAGTGCTGTGCAGATTCTCGCCATGACCGATGCTTTCGACCAACTGGAAGCCAAAGGCAAGGGAAAGAGCCAGGTCGGCAAGTGTAGGTATCATGAGAGATCCGCAGCGCTTCTGGTGCACCCACTGACCAGATACAGACATTGCAGGGCTGCAGAACCGAGAGACTGGAACATTCGCTGGAGACGAATGGGGTGAAGAGGACACGCGTTTTCTGTATGGCGCCTTGAATGCCCTCTCTCTTCTTGGACTCATGTCTTTGGTCGATCTCGACAAGGCCGTCTCTCACATCGCCGCGTGCGCCAACTTTGACGGTGGCTATGGAACCGGACCTGGTGCGGAGTCGCACTCAGGACAGATTTTCACTTGTGTCGCAGCGCTTGCGATCTTGGGCCGCCTCGACCTGGTCGACAAAGAAAAACTCGGTCGGTGGTTGAGTGAGAGACAAGTTCCTTGCGGCGGTCTCAACGGTCGACCTGAGAAGCAGGAGGATGTCTGCTATAGCTGGTGGGTATTGAGCAGCCTGGCAATCATCGACCGCACTCACTGGATCGACCGAGATGCCCTGATTGCCTTCATCCTAAAATGTCAAGACACTGAAATTGGTGGCATATCTGACCGACCTGGTGATATGGTCGACGTTTGGCATACTCAGTTTGGCCTGTGTGGACTCAGTCTCCTGGGCTATCCTGACCTCGAGGCTGTCGACCCAGTGTATTGCATGCCCAAGTCGACGATAAAAAGGATCTTTGGCTGATGTTAATGCGGTATTACACCGAAATACTTGCTGAACCGCCTTGTCATCCCTTGGCAAACACTGTCATGCGCTGCCACCCTCTCGCCTTCAATACCTGCTAAAGACATTACACCGTGGTAGTATGGATACAAGGAGAAGAAATTGTTGGTTTTTTCAGGGACCTCGCCAATCCTCCGTGGCGTCCGTCCCGTGAAGTCCTTCAGACATTCATTCCAAGCCAATGCCTGTCGATCGGTATTCCTCGAGAAGGCCAAACGGGCAATCGATCTCATGGCCTCTCTTGAGAGCGCCAGATCATCGCATATAATCTGTGTTCATAGCTCATAATAAAGTCAAGCTGACTCCTGTTTAATATGGCCAACAATGACACAAATTCACCAAACACCTTCCCGCTTCTCCTTTTCCGATGAGATCACGGTTCGATACAACACACAGGCCTCACACCAGCTTCATAGGTACATTTAGCCCCCCATCTTCTTTCCAATCCTAGACATGAACGGATACAGGATCGGATACAGGATCGGATACAAGGTCTGGCACCTGTTGCTGGTCTTTGGGGGTTTGAGAGGCTTTGGCTCTGAATGAACTGGCACCACAACATCATCACCTAACTAGGCACTTGAGGCGTTCTCCCAATACATACCTCGGTAAATCCACCACAAATCTCTTATTGTATCCTACTTATGTCGGATCTTACTTCGCTTATGCATTATCCGTCTTTTTCTCGATATCTAAGTACCTAACCATTCCTTGATTCTTTCTGTTTAGGGCCGAGTCACGGTGCGTGCCTAAGTGTCCTCCCGTTGGATCCTAAGGCATGTAGGGCTGGGCTGTCATGGCACTTGCCGATGCACCTCACTCGCTGGACGGGCTCCTTCCTTTTGGACTCAAGACCTGGCATCTCCCCTCCCCCTTCCCCCTCTTCCTTTTGCATTCTCCCACGGCCTCGGTCTCTCACTTCCACCTCCCATGCCAACTCGCCTGCCTTTCATCCGCGACGCCGTTGTTTCGCCCACAGTTCTTCCATCTGCTTTGTTGTCCTCCCGTGCGAACCTCCCTTTTGACACTTTGCTAGGAGTTTCGCCCCTCTCGACTTGAGGCCCATTCGGCCGATATCGCCATTGTTGCCAGCAGCTTGCTAGCAACATGGCCTAGACGGCTCTGAATTTCACTTCATGGTCACTGGCACTCCTAGCTCCCCTAAGAACCGGCTCCCCTGGCATAAACTGGTAAGTCGACAAACCAGGGGAATTGTCATTGCGATTGGCCTTTCACGCGAAGGAACTTCAACTGCCTTACCATCTAAACCCTTGAACAACTTGAAGCAGATACATTCAAACATGAAATCATTGGCTATCGATGTGCGAATGATTGAACTAACCTTTTCCATGGTCTAGAGAATCGTTCTTGGGCTATCTTCACATTTGGCTGCCCTAACCATCAGCAACACATTGCGTTCTGAGACCCTAAGACATTAAACAAGACATCCGACTCGAACGTGGAGCACATGGAAAGCTTTCGAAACCCGACTAGCCAAAAATCCCCAGCCTCAGTTCAAGTAGGCGGTAACCAATGGACGTGAACCTATTGTCAGTCACTATCAGATCGACCAAACCTTCTCCAACATAGTCTCTCGACGATTATCCGGTCGCCTTTGACCACCAACTCGACATCATCTCTGTTCGCTCCAAACAAGCATGGTCATTGAGAATATACTAAAGGATCGTTTTTGACCTGACCAAGTAACGTTGTAGGTTTACCTGCAAGACAGAAGAGGCAATCGCGGTGTTCGATTGGAAGGAGTCGGGTGTTCCCGAAGAATCAAGGAAGGAAGAGGAACTTTAGTAACATCGTGGCTTCCTTCTTTTTTGGCACGTCGAGGCGCTGCCTTCTCCCCTGAGAGAGATCTCAGTTTCTTTCATATCTTTCTGTCAAACATCACCCATGAACATCAACAAGCAGGCGACCTTGTCTCCCCAGAAAAAGCCAACTCGACGAATTTCATCTGCTGTTGTTATCGAGAGACGCAACCATGGCTCGAGGAAGGAAGCCAGCCAAATTAACTGCGGTAAGTATCTCCCTTCAAACAATTCAACGTCCTACCTAGCCTTGATGACTTGGCCCCTTCTCGTGTTTCAACCTACCTGGTATTCGGTCCCTCCGAGTCCTTGCACACGACCTGCTCTTTTCACTGTACAGCAAGCATCTCGGCCTCAACCCATCACTCTTCTTTTGGTTTAATTCCTGAAGGAACATCCCTTCTTCATTTTGACAGAGAAGGATGTTCGTTGCATACCGAAGTATGCTTGATGATTATGTCGCCAACCCTTGCAGAACCATTGCCTTTGATCAACTCTCTGTGCCTTCAAAGGCCAACGGTTACTGATAATGTTTTCAGAGCAAGGTTCCCGCCATGCCATCGAGCAGTAATACAGTTAACTCCGCCAACCGGCAAATCCCACTTCTTTGCACCGTTTGCCCAGATGCCCCTCATTTCTCAGATGTGTCCCATTTGCTCACACACATTGCCTCCAAAGGCCATCTTCACCAGGAAACCCAGACCAAGCTCAGGGCCCATCAGGACATTGCCGCTTCCGTTGCCCTTCAACATTACGAGGATTAGTACTCTCGCAATGGCATCGAAGCGTTGCTCGTTGAGAGAATGAGAGCAAAACAAGTCAAGGAGGATGCACGCAACAGGCGGAGTCGGGCAACTTCATCTGCGCCAGCAGCAAAGGTTGTCTTCTTCCCCCAATGCGGTTGCTTTGACTTGGTCTAAAACTTGCTAGCAAACCAAGCGGAAGCTGAAACGAGAAAACTCGATTGGTTCTACAACCAAGACCGAACGAGAAGAACCAATGTCCGATTTCCCGATATACCCTGGCTTCTTCGACCCCGGTCAGGATATTTTAGGCCAAGATAGGTTTCTTTTGGGAGCCGACTCGTTGTCTTTGAAAGGCCAAGTCTGGCCAGGGATGGGTAAGATGGATCTTGCCAATGATGAGATGAAGCGGACTCGCAACCAACGAAAGCCCAAGTCTGTCATCGACAAGATGAAGAGGTCCTCGGAGGGTATTGTGCCCACGTCAGTTGTCATGACACCAGACTTCAAGGTTGAAAGGGTGAAGGGTGTGTACGACGACAGCTCATCCCCTATTCCTGGTCAAGAGGAATCTGTACGCAAGCCCGAAGGTCCGATAGCCTGTGTTCTTGTACTAATTCTTTTAGACACCGCCGCGCAAGGTTTCCAAACCGAGACGCAAAAAGCGAACACCACTTACTGAGGTTTCGAAAAACGTCCCGCGACAACGCCGGAGCATTACAAGCGTTGTGAAGGCCCAAAACGGGAAGAAATCTGAAGTCAGCAGTCCATTCGGACATCATGAAGCACCCGGCACAAACTCATCACTGGGGCATTTTCGACATGGCCACGACGTCTTTCGTGACGACGATGTGCATTTCAGTACGTCCCACATACAATAGCACGACAAATCTCTAACATTTTTAGGCTCTTTTGGCGGACAACCTCTTCCCTCATCGCGAAATGACCGGAGGTAAGGCGGCATTCCTCTTCCTTAGAGCCACGAAATTGATCCTTGAACGTAGGTTTGATCTCCGTGATCGACACGCAACACGATCGATGAGCACGATTCCTCACTCCAATCTCGTTTCCCCAACTCCCCAGTCCAAAGAGCTCCCTCCTCGGCATTTCACCGCAAGGGACGGAAATAATTCGCTTCGGCCAGAGTCGTTCCCACCAGGTATGTTCTTTATTAATGGGGGCTCGATTATAGAGATAGATGCGTCAGTCATTGGGATCTCAACTCACTCAAGTCTAGGCTCGTTTGGACATATTGAAGCTTCGTACGCGATGAAAGATGCAACGATCTACAATGCCTCCTCGAGACTCCCTTTCACTCCTTCAACTCACAATCATTTCCACGGAATCGATCAAGATCTCTTCCGTTCTTCGTCCACCAACGCGTTTCACATAAAGCAGGAAGATTTCTCGGGGTCAATTGGAGACTCAACTCAAGGGACAAATGGTAGTCCCTTTGTCGGCATGACCGGAACCAACCCCCTTTTCACCCAAGACCGTTTGTTTCTGGGCTCATATAATCAGGGAACACCGAACACGTCTCTCTCCACGCTTTCATTCTCACCCATCAACCGACAGAGGGAGCACTTGCACGGCACTCGTGAATTCAAGCCGCAAACTCATCTTTGCGAAATGATGAACCGAAATGATCTCTGCAATGAGAAGGACTCGGATTTGAGCGGTCCCTGGAACCTACACCACTCCAACCACAACCTAGATTTTCCTGACGGGCTTGCGACAGATGACCCGCAGATCTAATCTCTCGGACTGATTCCAAACGCAATAATGCTTAACCGGTAATGCGAGTCTTGCCCAACTATTTCCCCCGAACGAACAAGGGCCTCGTTTTCGAGCACTTCTTCCGCGACGTGCACCATCGGCAGCCTCGACTGGGCACAACCTTGGTTGGACGCAACTGAACAGAAGGCATAGCAATTGGGGCATATCTCCACTTTCTTCACTATGCCTCAAGGAACTTACCTCGGTTTGGTGTCAGACAAAGCTTTTTATGTTATTTCATATGTAGGATCGCTGCGATATCCTCTTCACTGTATTACTTGCTAACTAGAAACACACAGAGCTGCCAACGTCGGCAACAGCAGCACACAGTCGTCCTACATGGCTCCGACATACCATTTTTACATTTACGGTTTAAAGACCGCATTCCCTCCTTCAATCGACCGCGGGAAGAGGAGACACTACATAGGGAGCAAGCACATTGGGTCTTTCATTCAACTTCGGGACAAGGTAAACGGCGTTCTAGTCACAACAAGAGTTGGGGAAAGCTTGAAATTTCTACGGATGGGTTATTTGAGTTCGGGAACGAAAAATCATTATGGATTGTTTGGTGTTTGTGAGACTAGTGGGATATTTTACATTGGAGCTTGGGGGGATCAAAGGCGCAAGCATGTCAATCGTTATTAAGGCGAGCTATTCGTTAGAAATATTGGGATGCATTTTAAACTTTGCTGCGAGTGATTTGAGATATTACAAATATTGTTACTACTATAATTGCTCAATGCTTGAAATAAGCTGGTCGAGCTGGTCCGATCCATTATCGATTACATACGACAAGGTGCGACAAACCCCCTTCAGGCGACGCATCTTCATTTCCTGTTCCATCTGATTCGACTTGAGAGCGGCGATATCAATCACCTTTTTCGGAATGCGGGCAAGCCTTGCTACATTCAAACCATACGAACGATGAGCGACACCTTCCCCAACTTCGTACAAGAAGGTGACCTCATCCTCGCCATCTGGCCCCTTCTCGGCCTTGAACTTCATATGAACGTTGTCAACGCCGTCGAGGCCCTCGGCAACGCGTGCGAGGTTCTGATAGTGGGTGATGAAGAGTGTCAGACAGCGCGTCTCAGCAACGACGTGCTGGAGCACCGCCTGGGCGATGGCAGCACCGTCATGGGTACTGGTGCCGCGACCTAGCTCGTCGAGGATGACGAGACTACGCGGGCCGGCGGAGCGGAGGATGCGGGCCGTCTCAGAGACCTCGATCATGAATGTGGACTCGCCGGCAAATAGGTTATCACGGGCACCTGTGCGGGTGTGGATGGCATCGCAGAGGGTGAGGGTGAGAGCGTCGGCGGGGACAAAAGAGCCGATCTGGGAGAGGAGAACGATGAGGGCGAGGGCGCGGACAAAGGAGGACTTGCCTCCCATGTTAGGGCCGGTGATGAGGTGGGCAAGGGGCGAGGGATTGCCGAGCTTCGTGGAAAAGGGGATGTAGCCGCCGTCGAGAGTGTGTTCCGCGATGGCGTGGCGGCCGTTGGTGATGGAGATGCTCGGGTCCTCGGTGGAGGGGAGGAAGGATGGGCGGGAGTAACCTGGCTGAGCGGCGACCTTGGATAGGGAGAGGAGGCAGTCGAGGGTGGCGAGGGCCGAGACAGCGTCGCGAAGAGGCTGGTAGTCTGCAGAGATGGAGGCGAGAAGGTCCTTGAAGGCTGTGTCGCACGCTGCGGCCAGGGCCTCACGGTGCTGGTCGCGTTCGGTGATGAGGCGGAGGACTTCAGGGGTATGGAAGCGTGATAGCTTCTTTGTCCCTGAGATCTTGGCCCACGAGGCAGGGACGTGTTTGATTTCCGTGTTGGGCACCTCGATGAGGTATTCAATGCCGGCGACGGTGACATAGTCGACAGACTTCTTCTTGATTTTCTCGGCGGCCACGGTGCGGTGGCCGTCTAGCTCGTGCTCGACGTGGGCAATGCCGAGCTGATGGTCTTGCATGTCCTCGGTCTGATAGTCGTCGCGAAAGAAGCCGTACTTGTCATCTTTGCGTGCAGCAACCAAGTTGATGCGTTCGAGGTAGGAGATGACAGTGTCAAGGATCTGGGGAAGGGCGCAAATAGCATCGTTGAGGAGGGTGGATGCGAAGGGGGCATCAGAGGGGCTTTTGACGGTAGAGTAGTGACTTGCAACCTTTTGAAGGGCTTGAAGAACGGAGAGAAGCTCCGGGCGGGTGCATTTTCCGTAGTAGATACGGATGAGGCTCCGTTCGAGGTCCGTCCTGGCGTTGGTCAAGAGGGTTTCAAGCTGGGCGACAGGGGCAGTAGACTGCTTGTCAAGAAGCTCCTCAACGGCGGCAAGGCGAGCTTCGAGAAGTTGTTGATCTAGCAAAGGACGCCCTACCCATTTCCGAAGCAGGCGGTGCCCAGGACGTGTGAGAGTCTTGTCCAGTGCCCAGAATAGACTGCCCTTCTCGGAGTGATCCGTAGAGTTGCGGTAAACCTCAAGGCTCTCGAGTGTGGTGCCGTTGATTAGCATGTGCGAACGGGTGCTGAAGCTCTGAAAGTACTTTGTAAGATCAAAGATGTGCTCCAGACCATACTCCTGGAGGTGGTTGATCATGGCCGAGAGACAGATGGTGACAGGCTCGGGAAGCTTCAAAACCTTGTCTAGCAGGGCAGCAGCAGTCTCGTCTTGAGCATTATCCTTGAGCTTTTCGGCGTAGAATTGAGTGACATGAGAGTAGGCTTCAGCAGCCATGGTCTTACCCTTGGGCACACGCTCAACCCGACTTCGATCACCGAAAACGTTGGTGCTAGTACCCGACAGGTGCTGCACGAGCTTATCAGTGCCCTTGGTAAGCTCACCTACGATGAGAAACTCGCAAGGGGAGATATGCAAGAGGCGAGTCTCAATCTCGCTCCGCATGAAGCCGTCCTCAAAGTGGTCGTAGATGATGTCTCCCGTAGCTGGCTGCACGGCGATTATACCGACACTGACCTTTTCATCAGTGCCCCATCCCTTGGCTTTGGTCTCCGTGATGCAGAGTAGGTAGCCACCCGAAGGTGCGCCAGAGCCAGCGCCCTGATCAAGCTCGCCGTTCTCATCGATGTAAGTGCCCTTGGTGTAGAGATTGGTGAGCTTTCGGACGAAAGGTGTGTTACGATTGTCTCCCGCCTTCTTCAACGCAGCCGTCTCAATTTGGCGGACGACTCCCACTTTGTGACCGGCGGCGACTAGGCGCTTTGCGTGGACGGGAAGACGATGAACCGGGATGCTTGCTGAGGCGAAGCGATTCAGATGGGTCTCGGAAGGGTCTATCAAAGTTAGGGCCCGCATGTTTCGCGATTGTATGTTAGGAAGGCTTACGCTCGTCATAGCGCATCTTGCCTGGTATACAGACTATGCTCAACTCCTTGGCCGCGATGCGAGCATCTTCGCCAAAGAACCGGAACTTGTAGCCAACCTCGACGATGAGAACCGTATCCATGTGCTTCCGCTTGATGTCAAGGAACTGTATCTCCATGGGGGTGAGTTTGCCCGTCTTGGAACCCTTCTTCTTTGACTTTGCAGCAGGTGCTGGATCATCATCGTCGCCCCCGTCTCCATCTGCGTCTTCGTCATCTGCGGCCGGCGCGTCATCTTGGAGACGTCGTCGCGAGGCCATGGCATCTGGATGGCCGAGCTTCTTGACGAACCGTTTGTGCAGTTCCTGGTGGCGTCGCTTCTCTTCCGTATCTTCATCTACATCCTCGCCTGCTCCTCCGTTTCCATCATCTTCTTGGGTATTTCGCACGCTCGAGTTACCATCGTATCGGTATCGTTCTGTGCGAGTCCCGGGATCTGCTGGTTCGCTAGGATTTGTGCCCTGGCGAGGAGGTTTGGAGAAGAAGGTGCTTGACTCGGCCTGGTCAACATCATCGTCTCCTCGGGCCTTTTTGGTTGGGTTGTCCGGTTCCTCGTTCTCCTTTTCGGTGTCTTCTAGCGGCCGCTTTCGTGAAAGCGACTCGGCATCTTGGGATTGTGCTTTGGCCTGCGCCTGGCTCTGTTTCTGGAAGGCAGCAGCCAATCCATTGACGGTCTTTGGGGTGAAGAAGGAGGTGAGAGACTTTTGCTTCTTCTCAACGGATTTGGGAGTGGGAGCCATGCTGAAGGCCAGAATTGGCTGGCTGTGGTGTCTGGCTTGGAGATGGAGAAGCTGTTCACTCGAGATATCGCTGGTGACGTTGGGAAAGCGCGTTGTGGCTGAACGAGACGCGTTGAGTGGTTGCGGGATCCACTTTCATCAGTCTCATCAATGCTTTCTTTTTCGGCAAGGCCCTTGACGAGGCAACGACTTTGTCTGTTACTACCTTGCTTGATGAAAAATATGAAATTAGGCAGGTACAATTATCGCTATACTACTAATTCAGAACGCATATAGTCTCTACTAGTAAGATTTTCCTGTTACCGCATCTGAGCTTCCAAACAGGTAGATCTAGTTCGGAACTCGCTCTGTAGAACATCTTGTCCTGCTCCAAGCTTCTGCAATCCGTAGAGCTTGGGACAACGAATATCCACACCCCATGCAATGCTTTCCTGCGGCTCCCTACCTACCTAGGTACCTTATCCGTGCGAGTGAATGTAAACAAGGCCAGCCCTCTGATTTGACTAGAAGAATCTCGAAATAAGGCCATCCTAACTTCTGTCTTTGGGATGAGACTTGTCCTGGGGTTTATACTACTTTAGACTGCTATAATGTCGACCGCATGATATGATAAGCGCCCGCCTCTCCTGGAGTGAAGAATGTCGGACAAAAGACCCAATGAGCTGAGCGATGATACCTTTATCAAGCGGTTGCCTCTAGTCGGGCTATTCTTGGTGCATACAAGTTTTGCAAGCCCTGGGTATCAAGCCGAATGCATAGTATAAAACGGTCTCTATCCCGCCCAGAAACGGTGCAACATGCATCACAAAATCAATTTCTCATAATGATATTCTCCTCCTTTTTCTGACGAGCCGTTGAACGAGGTATGTGAGCCGTGATCGTGGCTCCATTCTTTTCTTGGCCGGCGCTTGCATCGAGGCTATGTTGTTATGTTGCAACCCATGTGCCATGATAACCTCCAAGTCTCTCCCCATGATCCACAGCTCTATCCCTGTCTGTGGCTCCCAATCCCTGGCCCATCCCGAGACCCCGTCCCGTGGCCCTCTCTAGATCAAGCTCCCGGGCGCTTACAGGTTTGGCAAATGTCCAGAGGTGGCCAATCAGGAGCCTTGGATGGCGATGGTGCCGCTGAAACAAAAAGTCCAGTCTCCATCTCGATATCTTCTTTCCGCGCAAGGTGACGAGTCTCTCTGTGTGCAGGATAAAGTGCAGTAGTATTCTCCTTTATGCCCCAAAGTTGCCGCCGAAAGAGAATGGTTTCACTCTTAGCTTCGCGATGACTGTTGCGAGGTTTCGAGCGACTTGTCTGGCGGTTAGATCATAGTACCTACGGTTTAGAACGAGACAGTACCTTGATTGCGCCAAGACGTTGTTGACCCCTGCTCTTCATATTAGCTTGAATTCTTCATCAAACGTATGGATGCGACTCTGCTCGCCACTGGACAAGCTCCCTCCCAACTACGCCGCCTGTGCTATCCCCGCCTCTCACAGTTGAGCAGGGCACGGCGCTTGACAAGACCGTCTTCCTTGCCGTCTCCCCTTCTTCTCGTCCGCAAGAACTCCCTCTTTGTTTCTTCTTGCTCTACTCAACTTCTTAAACCTTCTATTCCCTCTGAAACCGCATAAGTCGTTCCTGGCGCGGCCGTTTCTGCGACCTACTGGAGCTTGCCCTGATAGAGCCAAATCAGCAGGGGATCGCCCACGTCACAACCTAACCCCGCCCAACCAACAAGACTCTACTCTACCACGACTTGACCCTGGCGCTTTGCGACTCTGCCTTTTGAAGCATACTCAAGGGCTTGTACTCGAACAAGGTCCGGCCAGAAACCGCGGCCAAGTCTTCGTCATCCTCCATTTTTGGATACTCGAGCTCTGCTCCCACAAGCTCTAGCGCTGAGCCCCGCGATATCTGGGCAGATCCCACATCCCACCTCCGACTACCCCGTCGCTCGCTTCGGCGTTCCTATTATACCAAGATGGAGCGCAGTCGTGGCATCCCAGACGAGGAGATGTTCCTCAGCAAACCCGCCCCTGACGACTGCGACAGCCCGACCATCGAGCCTCTGCGTATATTCAAGCCTCAGAGCCCTCAGCCTGCCAAGGACAGCAGGTCGTCCACCTTTAGATACCCGGCTCCTCCGTCCTCGGCATCTCCAGTCTCGAAGCACTCGTTTCCTTTGCCCCCAGGTGCCTCTAGCTCTGCTGCTCCTCTGCCGTTCCCGGACGACGACGATATCCGTAAACCAACTCCCGCGAAGCCTTATGGCTCTGCCTACAACGATACCAGCCCTCGACTAGAGACCAGTCCCCCCGGAAAGAAGCCCGGTCTTGCTGAGCGAAGAGGCGCTGCCCCAAAGCCCATCGCCTCCCCGACTAGCCCCGACGCCGAGCAGGATCTCTTCCAGCGTCCCTTGGTCGATCACCACCGTCCGGACTCTTCAAACACCAACTATCCCAGCTACCAAACGACGTATTACCCACCACCTGGCGCTGGCGCGAGCTCTTCGAGCAATGCGCCTGCCCAGTCTGCAGCTGTTCAGCAACTCAAGATGAATGACCCGGGGGTGAATCGCTTTGCTTCCAACGCCTCAACCTCCACCACCCGTGCCAGCCGGGGTTCTCCTCCTCCTCCCGAAACCCCGATCGTGGAGCCTGGGCAGGCCCCGGCTGATGCCATCGAGGCTCGATACGCCGCAGCAGGCATCTCAGGTGCTGGCACTCTGAATAGCTTGGGCGCTCCCAGTGCTGCTGCCAGCCAAAGACTTGCCCAGTATGGAAACCAAGCCCCGCCTCCACGGCCATGGACACCAACCGAGACGCCGGATCAGGCACCATCTGGGCCGCCAACCGTATACCAAGGCATGGATGCCATCTCGAGCCCTGCCCAGTCCCGGCAATCTTTTAGCCCTCCTCCCCAGCCACAACAGCAACAGCAAGAAAAGCCCCCCCAGCAATCGCAACAGCAACCCCAGGGCCAAGAGAACACTCCCGTACAGGTTAGCTTGCTGGAACAGGATTTCCAGCGTATAAGCACCAACTCGCCGCCTCCTGCATACTCGAGCTTAAACCAGGGCGGAAGCTCTTCATATCCTAATGAGAAACAACGCCCTCAACAGGCCGCGGCGAGCGTTACTCCCGCCCAGCAGCCAGCCGCCACATCGACACCCCCCAAGAAGGCGGCAGCGACAGTAGCGACAGCAACGGCGGCTGGTGGCCTTGCCTCTCCGGCGTTACAGCATCCCGGCCATCCTGCGTTCGCCAATGATCCCCATCCCTCTCATCCTGAGCAGCAGAACGGACAGAGCTCGCAACAAGCGACTGCCCCTCCCCAGACCTTCGAGACACAAGGTCCAGCCTCGCCTCCTCCGCTGCCCGAGGGATGGATCGCACATCTAGACCAGAACTCTGGCCAATACTACTATATCCACCTGGCCTCCCAGGCTACGCAGTGGGAGTTTCCCAAGGGACCCAACCCCATAACTCACGAACAAGCTCCTTTATCGCCTACGGCCTCTACTTATGGAAACCCTCTAGGCTCACCCATGTACGGCAAGCAGAACATGGCTTCGCCAATGTTTCCGCCTCATACTCCAGGCTACGCCGAGAGCATCATGAGCGTGGCCGCCTCTGCTACACCCTCAGCAGCTGGGTTCTCGGGACCGCCACCCAGCGCCGGTGTGGACATGTACAGGATCCAGCCGACAAATGGTGTATACTTTGGCCCCTACTTGCGATACGTCAACATGGACATTGAAAAGGGCCTCTGGCTCGGAAGCATCTTGATTGTGACAGACGCCCCTCAGCCCCCGACTATGCACATCCATCTGAGCATGGATCTGGCGCCGAATCCCCGACAGGTACAACCACGCCCGATCTACACACATCAGAGGTGGAAGTTTTACAAATATGACATTGAACTTCCCATGTCCGAAGTCGGCACCGAAAGATGGACCTATGCAGTCACTTCCCATCTTGGTTGCACTCGTTATGAGTTTGTCGTGGCCGGGCGTCACGAAAACACATGGCGTTTTATTGCTCACTCCGGCAACGACTTCGCATCCGGCACGTCTCAGAACGAGCGAGCTAAGCTTGGAGGAGTTGGGTTCATGTGGAAGGATGTTCTACAGAAGAATGTCGAGTGCGGTGGCTTCCATTGCCAGCTCGGCTTGGGAGATCAGATTTATGGCGATCGACTGTGGAAGGAAGTGCCACTTCTGAAGCAATGGCTTGCCATGAGCGGCCGTGATATCAAGAAGAATGTTCAATGGACAGCCCGTCATGAGGAAGACGTCTCTCATGCGTACTTTCATTACTACACCAGCCACTTCGACCAGCCGTTCCTCCGCGAGGCCTTTGCGCAAATTCCCCACGTCCTGCAGATTGATGACCACGATATGTAAGTGTCGGGTTCTACCTTTTAAAGAACCATTTGCTGACTTGAACCAGTTTCGATGGATACGGCTCTTATCCTGACTATATGCAGGCGTCGCCGATGTTCAAGAACATCGGCCGGGTTGCAACGGACATGTATCTATTATTCCAGCATCACACCACTGTCGAAATGATGCGCAACGTCAGCACAGACCATGATATATTTACAATCACTGGCACCGGCTGGCATTTCGTAAAGTTCCTTGGACCCTCTGTGGTAGTCGTTGGCCCCGATTGCCGATCGGAGCGAACCCAGGCCCAGGTCATGGCGGGCCCGACATATCAAGGCATCTTCCCCAAGGTTGCCACACTACCCCCGAGCGTACAGCACTGCATCTGGATGGTCTCTGTGCCACTCGTCTACCCTCGTCTGGATACCGTGGAGAGTCTCGCCAACACGATGGCTGTGGGCAAGAAGGCAGTCAACACAACGTACAACATCCTGGGCAAAGTCACAAGCTCAGTTGCCGGCGTGGTGGGTGGCAAGGAAGTTGTTGCACAAGGTTTCTCGCAGGTCAAGAAGGCTGTTGGAAAGACTGGCCTCATGGGCAATGTCCTAAACCAGTTTGGCGAGCTTGACATCCAGGAGGTGCTCAAGGATATGTGGACCCATGACACCAAGGATCTCGAGAGGACCTACTTTATCCGGACTCTTCAGGGCATTGCGCAGCAGAAGGGAATCCGAATGACATTCTTTTCTGGAGGTACGTTGATAGCAGCAGCTTCCGGCTCACTCTGTTCAAGCTAACATCATGACAGACGTCAATGCCTCAGGGGCCGGTCTCGTCCACGACCCAACGCATCCCGGCGACCACAAGACCATGTACCAGGTCATTTCCTCGCCTATCGTAGCGGCGCCGCAGAGCAACTATGTGCTCAAGATGCTGCACAACCAGAAGACGCTGTACGTGCCGCAAAACGGCAAGAAGTCGATGCACGAGGTCTCGGACACAAAGGAAGACATGATGGAGATATTCCACACCGACGCCAGCGGCTCCGCGCGGGAGCTCAAGAAGCTCATGGGCCGCCGCAACTACGTTGCCGTCGTGGCCTACGACCATGACGCTGCTGCGGCGCAGAGCCAGATGCCCTTTAGCCCCAACCCGAGTCTCAACGGCCAGCAGCAGGGCCTGTCCAAGATGAGCCTGGCTGTGGACTTCGTCGTGCAGGGGGACGGCGCTTTTACGGCGCCGACCAAGTACGGTCCCGTCATCATCCCCCATCTCGAGTATGGCCGTTGAAGCGCTTGAGAGGTTCTTGGATAGTGAACAAGAGTGAAGCTGGAGTTACTGAGAGCTTTTAGCCATTTGATGATGCCCATGTAGCGGCTGGATACGATAAAGACTTATACATTCGAAGATACCTTGCTGTTGGTTGCGGACATGTCAGTGCATCCCGTTACTTTGCAATTGATAGAAATATTTTGAATATGCACATGTTTAAGTGCGCAGAAATTGTATCTTGGTCTCGTGTCTAATTTGTGTATAAATGTGCTTTTATTACTTCTCGTTCCAACGCCTGCGTATGCATCTACATCTACAGGTCAAAGAGCTCCTTGAGGATGCGGATGGTGTCCTCGGGTCCAGTGACGGAGTGGCCGACGGTGCGTTCATCGGTGTAGATCTCGTAGTCGTTGCCGCCCTCAAAGGTCTTGTCGCCAAAGAAGTGGATGGTCTTGTAGGCGATACCATCGGGCTTCTTGGACTCGTTCTCGAGGTGCTTGAGGCAGTAGGTCTTGTCCCAGCCAGTGGGGAAGACGTCGAAGGAGATCTGGCCGCCAATGGAGAAGCTGTGTGTTTCTGGTTAGCTATCGAAGGACTCGTCATGATGGATAGGGGGCAGCATCATACGTGAGTCCGAGGTGGCCGAAGCGCTCCTTGAGGACCTCGACAAACTTTTGACGGACATTTGCGTCCTTGTCGAACTTCTCAAAGTCGTTTCGCTCCTGGGTGCTGGCGTTACGGCCGACGGGGCTGATGTTGATCATGCCGTTGCGGAACTCGATAAAGGTGCCTCGCTTGACGGGGATGTCGAGGTCGGCGATGTAGTGCAGGACAAAGTTGGCGAGCTCCTTGTACTGGTCCTCTCCAATCCACTTGATGAAGGTGTTTGAGTCGAGGGGCTCGCCGAGCTTGTAGGCCGTCAAGCCGTTCTCGGAGAAGCAAAAGTCGAAGAGGGCGGTGACGGGCTGGCCAGCCGGCTTGCCAATCTGCTCCTGCTGCTTGGCGAAGTCGGAGCCGCCAACATAGCCGATAGCGCACTTGGAGCGGAGGGCCTGGAGGATGGCGAGGATCTCGGGGGAGGCGTCCTGTGAGCACATGTATTAGTGAGAGGCTGACGAGCGTAGGCGGTGGAGGGGCAACTGTACCAGGCGGGCGGGAGTGAGGGTGCCGTCGACGTCAAACAGGCAGATGGTGTCCCTGAGAGGACGGTCGCCGAGAGGAGAGTAGGAGGGGGGAGCAATAGCGGCCATTGTGAAGGTTGATGTGGGTGATTTGTTGAAGAAACTAAAATTCAACGTATAGCACCAAAGTAGCAGAGTCGATGGTGTTGAGGAGGGGGGCAAGGGAAGCTGCGATGCAGGGGTGCGTGCGGGGCAGAGAAGCTACTAATTACAGCACTAATAAAATGCAAGAGCTTTCCGTCGTCCTCTTATACTTGAGACTGAGCCCACGCAACTTGGACAAGACAATGACTTCTTACTACCTATCCAGCCAGACAAGGCGATCTGGCATCTGACGACGATTACGAATTCAATTGATTTGTTTTGTTTCAGCCATGACCACGAGGCGGCCGTTTTCGACAGGACCGATCATGGCCATCTTAGCAAGTGCCACGTTTGCTCATTCACAGATGCTAATACACCCAGGGTCTCTGAGCTAGATGATGCTCAAGAGTCATGTCGTGGAGGCGCAGCCGTCCAAGCGAAATGAGAAACAAGACCATGTTTGACTCGGAAACGCGTAATTCGATATGAGGACAACATGTCATGAAGAAGACAATCTTCACATGAGCCCAGGGCAGGCTCCGATCATCAGGTGGGGTTCCCGGTCCGAGGCCATCGGTGGATCCCTCCTCCGAACCTCCGAAACAGTTCGCAGACCGGGTGGGTCTCCACACCACGGCTCGGTGAACGGTGAACCGGCAGCAGCCTTTGGCACTGCTACCACCTGCAGATGCAGACTATCCAGGCAAAGCCTTATAGCAAAGTTCAATCTCTTCATATCCCAACGGAGGACAATGACGGAGTTGGCAAGCGTCAAGTCCAGAGTCCTCCTCCTGTAACAAGTGTTCCGGGTTCGATTCCTTCAACATCATCTCCTACACTTGACTGCCATATATCATCTGCTATCTTTATAATTTTGCCACTCAGGTCTACTTTTTTTACTTTTGGTCATCACTTTTCTTCCTTTCTTTTTCTTTCTTCAAGTAACACCGGCTTTTTAATCTATTGCTCGAAATATGACACAAACGAATGCTATTTATCATGATGCTGTCATGAGCCATGTTGCTGATACTAAAGCCAGGTCATGACATCTCTCCCCACACACCGGTAACTTCAACAATCACATTAATGACCGTGCTTATGGCCCAAAGTGCAATCAGGCTCCATCCAATCTTTCGACTCAGTATCCATTTGTTCATCGGCACCACGATCAACAGGCCCACCAGCATTATGAGCAACGTGATGGCCGAAATCATGAGCGTACCGCCAACTTGTATACGGTATGGCTTGTACTTGACGGGGTGGCTAGGATTCTTGCGATGTTTCTTGTTGCCTTTCTGAATCATCATCATGGCGCCGCCGATTCCAATACCCAGCAGGATATTCAGCATGGGGCCACCAAAACAAGCAGACCTACAGTTCCAGTCAGTCACGCGCTATCGACGGGAACACAGGCAAACACTTACAAAGCCATAACGGGATATCCAAGGCGCGCCACTGTAATGTCGGCCACCAAGTCTCCAACGCTGTTCCCGGCCGCAAAAATAGTGAGTCCTAGCAGAGCTTCTGAGATGTTCAAGATGACGCCAACGGTTTTGAGGACCCCGACGACCTCTCCAGCAATAGTCGAGATCCAAGCGATGCTGATGATGAATCCCATGAAGCACAGCAGGAAGTGATACTTGGGTCGCCGATCCTCCGTTGTGAAAAGAATCAGGACACCTAGCAGCACAAGCGACGCGACGAGCGAGATCAAAACCATCCGAAGCAAAACTTTCTGAGGGTTGTCCCAGTCTTCCAGCGTATTGGCCCAAAGAACAAAGACGGCGAACTGGGGCCCTGTGAAGAGCTGGAGGGCCACGAGCCATCGGTTCCAACCCGGGCAATCCCCTTTGACGCTACTGGAAGATGGGAAATCAGAAGCTGGCTTCGTCACGATAGCAGGGGGGCCCAGAGAGAACCCGTTTGAGGCATCGGCATCTTCATCATCTATGGTGGGCACATGGAGGGAGGAGGCAGAAGAGTGAACAAGGCTATTGCCGCGGGTCAAAGTGTGCCTGCGGTAACGTTCCCACTCCGACTCTGGCTCTATTGCTGAGTGCTCAAAGGATATGGGCGGGGCCATGTGTCCGATGCTTGGGCTATGTGCTCCATGGTGATGATGAACGCTATGATCCAAGTGTGTATCAAAGGCGGATGAGTCATCTTCCGTCGTCTCGGAGTCGACAACAGGCAGAGTCGTAACTAAGAGGAAGATACTCGGGACCGAAACCATACTGACAAACTTATCCCAGACAGCCTTCTCCCTCCAGCCTTGCAAGGTGGGAAACAAAGTTGCGAGGAGGACATGAGGAGGGGGGAGCACAGAGTACGGCCACCATCTTACAGGACGTGTGGGCGGCGGCCCTGCCGCCGACAAGTCTGCGAAGGTTGTCTCGCGATTTGTTGCTACCGAAGGCATGGTGTTGGGGGACACGGCTCCTGGGGACACGAATCCGGTGGGCTCGGTCTGACAGTTGGGTGTAAGAAGAGCAGGCGAATCCGTGTACAAGGGAAAGGGGGTGTTTGGCGAAGATCGATCGCTGTAGCTGCTGCGACGACTGGGGATTTGTAATTGTAGCTGAGGTGCCAGCAACTGGTCCGGATGGCCTTCGGTAGAAGCGCTATCGGCGGTTCCACTAGGGCCGATGGGAGGGGGGGCCAGGTTCCCACCGACAGTGTATGACAGACTTGGACTCGGTGGCCCCGTTCCACTGGCGGTCGAGTGAGGAACAGAGAGATTCGTGTCGGCTCTGTCGCGACCTGGGATCAACAGGTCCGGATGGGCTGGTGCTCCCACTGGCTCATCTCCCGAGGAGAGTGCTCTGCCTCTTCTGGTGGTATGCTCAGTGTCTGCAGAAGCGGGCTGGCCCTCAGATTGAGCTGTGCTTGCAACATCGGTCGTGGTCCGACTTCGCCTGTGAACGTGGTGGTCCGAGTAGCTTCGGCCGGGAATTGTAGACAACTGAAGGTTGCCTTCGCGTTGCAGCTGGGCGAGAGCGGATCTAAACTCGAGCGCACCGACGAGACTGGGGCGAATAGGGGTCATGGTGTTTCTCCTCCCACCCCTTGTCCTCAGGACTCGCATGCTGCTGGCGACCTCGGCGGCTACCATTCGGTCATGGTCATCGCTGGACGTATAGCTCTCGTCCGGTTGCTGGCCGTCCACCTCGATCCTAGGCCCCGACTCGAGTAGTGAAATATCAAGGGGCTCGGAGTGAGAGGCTCCAGGACCCGAGCCAACCTCGTCAGGATCATCTCGGTAGGGTTCGCCAGCTAACTCATCCGCTTCGTGGCCAATTGGCCCATAGACGTGGCTGCGCGCCTCTCCCTCTCTGCGCTGCCTTGACTTGCGCCTGGTCGAGTACCAATGCCAAGTCACCACCGTCACGACGTAGATGGCATAGTAACCAATCATGACCCAGCACTCCCACAGATGTAGATGTCCGTCGGCCAAGAAGATGGTTGTAAAGATAACAGCAAATATGAAGAATATGATGTCGCGGGCATAGGTCTTGCGATCGACGCGGAACTCCCTGACGAGCGCCATGGATCCGGCGACGACACCGGTGATGAAGCTAGCAGCTCCGATAAGCTCGCCGACGGCCATGCTGGCGCTATTGGAGCCCATGGCAGCAAAAGTGCTGAAGACATCTGGGGAGCCATTGCCAAAGGCGAGGAACGTGACTCCGGCCAAGCTCTCGCTGAGGCCGAGGATGGTCGCAATGGTGCTGAGATTGACGCTGAAGAAGTCACTGGCGGCGATTCCGATGGTGGTGAAGAGGAGGCCGAGCCAGACGACTAGGATGGTGAAGGCGACGGGCCGAACTTGGGCAAAAGCGCAATAGTATAGGTCGAGGTAATGGATGAGGCCGGCGTCGTCGTCGGTGCAGTACTGCCTCACAAAGGCGCATTTATCCTGAGCAGCATGGACTTCGTTGCATTCGGGGGGTTTGCTCGAGGAGCTGCGCCTGAAGAGGACGTCGGGATCGGTCGCATCGTCGTGGGAGGCGTAGTGCGCGGCGGTCGTATGCGACAGGAAAGAGTAGGCGGTCAGGAGCGAGAGGATGAGGATCGTGGTGTAGAAAGGGCGAGACTGTAGGCGGCTGCCTCTTGGAAATCTACTCGAGCGCGAATTGAGGCCTTTTGCGATAGGGCCTATGGGGCGAATGGACCCGCGAGGGGTGTTGATGACCATGCTGAGATTGTAGTCGTCGTGTCATGCCGCGGTCCCTGCGGAGGTCATGGTCTCGAGAGGGGAAGGGGAAAGGGAAAGGGAAGCTTTAGGATATAGGGAAAACGCGTGTAAGTTGAGGGTGAAGGACGGAGGTTGAAGGGGAGCCGATAGGAACTAAAGCTGCCTAACCTGCCATCATGAGTATTACGTCTTGTCCACGTCGTCCTTTGCCTCGGGATCGAGAAAGATGCCGTCCCAGAAGTCAATTAGTTAAACCGCCCGATCGAATTGCCCCCCAAAAGCGGGCAGAAACCCAGTTCCAGGTGACTTTAGCGTGGCCATGACCGGGCTTGTTCCTGGGATGACGAAGAGCCAGGCAGCCAGGGAGGCCGCCTGCGCTATCCAATCCGAATTCGTGTGGTGATCTATGTGGGGTGGGGAGGTGTGGCACCGGCCAAATCCAAGACATCATCTGCAACATCATGAACAAGGCTACCAGAAGCCAAGTTTCCCATCCTTCGCGGGTCTATCTCGACAAATCATGTGCGACGGCAAACGCACCTTGGCTCCTCTCTGTCAAAGGTGCCCGTTTAGGTTCTGCCACGTGCTGATTGGTGGGACTCTTGTGCATGATGGACAGGGGTAGTTGAGCTTGCTGCCTTGGCAATTTCAAGTCTCCGTCATCCTCCGTTTCAGACGGAGCGTAACCGGTCGGCCTGGTGGCTGCCGCAGCCACATCTTCTGCCTGAGTTCCCAGGCACACCGTTTACCCCACGACGAACCACACAATAGCACGTCGCATTGTATTGTATTTTGTTTACTTTAGCAAGGGGGCCCGCAACACCACGACGACAAACGCGCCAGGCCTCGTTAACTCCAACCGGTTGCCTTCGCATTTTTCGCGCAAATCCTCCATAAT
>JABEYC010000685.1:0-22829 GCA_013266195.1 Fusarium zealandicum | reverse complement strand
AGCTAAGCCCTTTACCTATCTCGGTATTTCTAAAGTCAACCCTTATAGTACTACCTAATTTTAATGCTATATGACTGTTGGTTTCTGTGGGGTGTATAATTACCCATATGCGGAGGAAATCCCACTTTATTAAGCTTGGTCTTTCAAATAAAGGCCGTAAATGATCACCTAGTCTAGGCTACTGTCAGTCAAGCCATACTCTCATGACGTGTTAACCACATATTAAACATTCCATGTGTTGTCTCAACCACTGAGTACTATAAGGCAGTCATAGTATGTGCCAAGCCAGTGACGTTGCTTGATTATCAAACCATGTGGTCGATGCCTCCCCCGGCAATAGGCCCAGAAATAGGAATGCATGGCTATGAAGTGCAGGCGCATTTTTCAAAATTCTTGTCTTTAATCCATGCCTCTCAGCCAGGTATCCAGTCCCTTGGACTGTTGTATTACAAACTAGCTTCGCTGAATAACCCTTATGCACCCCTTACATGCCTCTACCCAGAGGCTTTGCAATACTGCTGGAACTTATCCAGCTCCAACGGTAGATCGGGATAGATGTTTGTCAACTTCACCATGTCAGTCAGACTACTCATAGCATCCCCTAACTGCGGAAGAGTCTCCCAACGCCGATGGTCGGCCTCCTTTGCCGAAGCCGCCTTCAACCCTTTGAAGGCGACCACACATTTGATGATCATATGCTGAGCTTGACCCGCGTCGGTCTTTTCAATTGATTTGTGAGCCTCTTCGCACAAGGCCTTGAAAGCCTGCACCTTCCACGTAAGTGAGTTACTTGTGTCCACAATCTCCCTCGCGATTCGATCATCGTTGCTGCTCGGCTCATCAAATTGAATACTTGCTTGATACAAACGACTAAGCCAGGCAGCAACTTCGTCAGGAAGATTCAGGTTCTTGGGCAATGTATTGAGCTGTGCGCAGACACTCAGACAGTGCTTGACATGCGGAACAATGTGTTGTTGGCCATCATTTGCTTGTTGACCATAGGACTCGTAAAACACTTGCAAGACGTCTTTGATACGGGGTTTCCTGGCCTCTTCGCTGAGTAGAAGTTGAGCGAATTGCAAGACCAGCGGGTGGATATCAAGACTCCTGGATCTTCTCGAGCTGCTCGTAATGTAAAGCGAAACTTCCCGTAGGCTCTCCAAGTATTTTGAAAGCTGAAGGTATTCTGAACGAAGAACCATCTCGTTGCCTGAGATGCAGATTTAGAAGAGGGAGGTCCCTTGCTCATCTTGAAGAAAGAATCAATGCTGTCGTGGTTCGTACGGAGATACGGAAGTAGTTGAAGGAGTTTCACAGCTTTGTCGGATTCCTCCTCATGTTGCAACTGTTGAAGGGAGGCGTTGAAGGCGTCCCATAGCGAACGGTCTTTTGCTCTGAATTGGAAAAAGACCTTTAGTTCTTCCATGGTACCGTTTTCGATTGTTCGAACGAACTCTTGGATTGGGTTATCGAAAGTGATGAGGTAGTCCAAGAGAAAGGGCACTGCATTCTGTGCTGCCAAAGGATGGCCGTGAATTACATGAGCCAAAGACCGGAGATCTTGCTTCCCAAAGAGCACCAGCTCATCTGGTTGAAGATTGCTCAATGAATTCTCCAGGATAGACACGGTATCATCTGAGCTCAAGGGAGGTAGTCGAACATCTCGAAACTCTCGATCAGTCCACCTGAGGTTTGAATCTCTCGTTGACATGACAATGTGCCAGGCTGGAAGTTTGAGCGCAGCTTGGATGCTCCCTGCGCCGAAAACTTCGGCATCATCCAAAATGAGCAGAGAGTTCTTGTTACATTCATCACCTAGCCAGGTAATGAAGATCCGGATCCGCTCCGACAATTCGGTACGTCGCCAGCGCTCCCAGTTGACGTTGGGATTCTCGATCATGTCGAAACCGATACTATTGCAAACGTCGGCCAAGGCGTCTTCAAAGGACTTGGAGTTCTGTGCTCTGAGGATCTTCCGTTTCTTGGGAACCGAGAACCCGATCCTACCTATACACTTTCCTCGAAAGCTACTGAGTGCGTTTAATCAAACTACTCCCAACGACAAAGGATCCCGAAACTGTCTAGAGATTTTTGTGAACATGATCAATGTCATAACTTACCCAAGCACATTTGAATTTTCTCTATTAATCGGGTCTGGGGGTCTCGACGAGAGGAGCAACGCCATTGTTGGCTCGTCGTTGGGCGTTCTGTTATCCAGCCGGGCAGTTAAAATGTCACAGTCATCGTTTGGCAGAGTGACTGCAGCTGTTTCAGCCTGGAGACCAAGGTCTCCAGCGAGCCCCTCGGCAATGGAGTATCTGGTTGCCCTTGAGTTATCACCTGATGCCGCTAAGTTTCAACCCCTTTCAGTTCCTGGCTCACTCAGCATGGAGTTGTCAGTCATAAGAGGATTCCTCCTCTCCAGAAAAGGACTTCACATCGAAGCAGTCAACGTCTTGCATGGAAACATGCGACAGGCCATTGCTCGCTGGGGCAAGACATCTTTTCAAGTCGGCATTGCGGCCGCCGAAAGCGCTACATGTCACAATATGCTGCGCCAGGAGAACGTTGCGAACAGCATTGCCACAAGTTTGCTTACTATGAGAAAGAGTTCAGAACTCAAAAGCAGACGAGATTGGTTTTGCTTGGAGCTCACTCGTATCGACTCGCTGATTGGTACCGGTAGTTACCAAGAAGCAGACTTGGCGCTTCGAGGGATCATGGGCCAACAGTCAGCTCCAGCTACAACACGCACCATGTGCTGTCTAAGGCTTTCCAAAGTCGCGGCCCAACTCGGCCTAGTTGACAAAGACCTTTCTCGCCGTATCTCATCACGTCGAGAGCTACTCCTGCGATGGTTGAAATACCCATTGATTCAGGAGGGAGGGCAGGCACGGCTTGCTAAATGGTTGATCGTTTTTGATGATATTGAGAATGATGAGACGATCCACAAACTGTGGCCGAGTTACTCATCTGGTGCGGTCCTCATCACATCTCGCACTCGTTACTCTTACACCCCTCCACATGTTCGGGCGGGCACTATTTTGGATATAAAAGTCCAGTCTCTAGCCACTGCCCAAGCTCAAGAGTTTCTCAATTCTCATCCTGTGGTTCAAGATACCGACTTGCTGGAGCGGGAAGACATTCCTATCTTGGCTGATTTACTTGGGTGTCTTCTATCCGCAATGGCACAAGCCTTGTCTTTCATCTCACGACGTTGTCTCTCTTTGCGGGATTTCATTCATTTATACACAACCACACAACTCAGCATTTCGTCACAGGCGAACCAACTCACTGATCATCCCAAGCACAACCTTGCATTGATCATACTTTGGCTATTGGACGACTCCAAAGTAGGCAAGGATTTGTTGGATGTCATGTGTCTTGTCTCCAATTCGGATATTCCTGAGAGCTTTCTGAGATCTAGTCCAGCCTACGTTGGATGGGCCAAGTACTCCGGACATGTTTCGACTTTTGAAGAAGCACGAAGAGAGTTGCTGAAATCATCTCTGATATGGAGGGGGCCCGATATGAAAACTCTTTCTACCTCAGAAGCCATGCAAATTATTGGAAAGGCCGGTATGTTCGAGGAGAGGGCTGAGATGACACATCGTAAAGCATGGAACATGCTTTCTTATGCATGGCCTTGTCATTTTCATATGTCAACTTTCATCGACTATACCCCCCCATCTCATAAGACGTGCTCCAGTCTATGGCCGCATGCGTTGAGGCTTAGCGAGCAACGCCGAAACTTCAGCTCAGTAGTGCTGGTTTCGGAGGCTCTGCCTCGTGCTCGGTTACTTCTTGATATCTCATGGTATGTTAGACGGGTGTGTTTCGATTTCTAGAAATCAGATTTGCTAACCCTGGGTCGTCTCAAGGTGCGCCATTATACGGATTTCTTTAGATGAAGCCTCGTCGTTCTTGGGAATGGCTGCCACTGTGCTGGAAACTCTACGACAAGCGACGCCATCGGCCCAAACGAAGAGAGACGTCGAATGGCACAGAAGAGTCCATTACCACCACATGGGGTGGCTCTCCAACTATCGCACGCGATACATCCAAGCAGAGATGCAGTTTAGGTACTGCATAAATCTAGCAAGGAATGAACCTGAGCCTAGTACTGATTCCATGTTCGACGCTCCAAAACTACTCGCTGCTGCATACAACGGGCTGGCCACTGTTTACTTTAAGACGGAAAGGCTTACAGAATCGACTCGTTTTTACAGAGATTGCATCACGACTCTCGAATGCATGCATGAGAATGTGGACCGGAACCTCGCAACAGTGAGGGTCAACTTAGGGTTCGCGTTGCTCTGCCATGAATACCCTGAAGAAGCCGAAAGCCTCTTCGAACAAGCTGTCTTGGCAGATTCTGACGCAAAAGCGCCCCATGATGACTCGCATGTCCCTAGGTATGTCGCCTCATGTGCTACGAGGATACGGCCTGACAAAACTAGGATCGCTTTCCGGTTGTATGGACTTGCCTTGGCTAAATTTCGACAAGGAGATCCCGAACGGAGTTAACAACTCCTCTCTACTTGCTTGGGCTACTTTTCAACCTCCTTTGGCCGGAGCCATCATATTGTTGGTAATCTTCATCTCATCATAGGCGTACTTCAGAAGGTGAGGTCCATGTACGACTTGGCGCTGTAAGTGAGAACCAGTCATATCAATGGCGAGTGATTTCTAACGATCACTCTTAAGAGAGCACATAGAGACAGGAAGGACCATTCTTAGTGGCGCTGGTAGGTTGAATGAACACAAGGTTCTCAGAATTTTGTTAGTAGAGAGAGACATTTATGAGCATGTGGGTGATTTGGAAAAGGTGGCAGAACACTCGACTCGCATTGCGAATATTGCTGGGTCAGATTACGGGCCTCAGACCCAAGATGACCTCTTGGGTGATTTGCACTTTTCTATACGCTGATATAATCATGTTATCTTCCTGCTAGCCATTGCGGTGGGTGTTGCGTCGGTCGTAATCTTGTCCTGGTCTTTACATGAATTCCTCCAAGAGTTCAATCGCCATCCAATACCAAGTACGGGTGTAAGTCCGCAAAGGCATTCAATTCGAGGTATCTAGATCAAAAAGCTAAAACCATAGCGCAGATTCCATTGCTCCCTTGGTCATATCAACGTTGCTCATTACTTCAAACACATCATTTTGGCACTCTGCCCTATTACGCTCTGTCTGGTACGCACCCCCCCCTCGTGTCTAGTGCAAGTCATTCATCCTCACATCTCCAGTTGACTGAGATGTCTTGGGCGGTTGGTCCACCCAGTTGACGCCTCTTGCCGTCTGCTGCTGTCTTGCCGCCGCCTGTTGTCGCGACTTGCGCCTGTACACCAAGACAATTGCCGCCACGATCAAGGCAACACCAGCGACGGCGCCAACGACAATACCGGCAATGGCACCGCCAGAAAGGCCGGAGCTAGCCTTTGGACCGGAAGAGCCACTTTCAGCACCTGAAGAGTCAGTGCCTGAAGATGAGTCTCTATCGTCGTCGTCGTCGTCGTCGTCATCGTCAAGATCAAGACCTTCGTGAGGGTCGCTTTTGTCTTCATCATCCTCAGGCCGAGTAGCGTTGAAGCACATGGTGTTTCCATCAAAGTCGCTGAACTCGACAAAGGTGACGTCGGCGCAGGCGTAGAAAGTCTCGTTCTCGGGCTTGTCAAAGTTGGCAATGTACTTGATCTGGAGCGTCGCGTTGTCACCTGCGCTGACCGAGTTCGGGGGGTTAGGGACGGAGAGGCAAGTGTGCCCAGGGTCGAGGGACTTGAACTCGTCGGCATCAATGAGGGTGGTGAAGTCCGAGTTGGATTCGGGATCTACAGTCGTTAGGAATAGTGTTCTTCATGTAGAGGATAAAAGTGCATACTCTGTTCATATGAGATGCTCAGTTCCATGTCGAAGGACTCGTCCTGTCCTACAAGGGAGACCTTTCCCTTCCCTGGCCAAAGTCAGTACATAATCACACCTGAAACGCAGTGTTGGTCCAACTTACGCATGGGAAAGTCGCTTCTGTTTCCAGGATTGCCAGATGAACCGCAAGGGGCCGTGTTGTCCATTGACGCAGACCAGACTCTATCCGCCGGCCACATAAAGGCAGCCGGGCCCATCTCTTCGCTAGCATCATCGTCAACGGCAGCATAGGCAGAGGCTGCCAGGACGGCAAGGCCCCCGAGAAGTGACTTGAAAGAAGCCATTTTGACTGTATACTAGACAGAAATGCAACAAGTCTCAAAAGGAAGATCGAGGGCTAGCTTAAGGATGGGCAAAAGCGTTACGAGTTCCCGCGCGGTAGCGCTGGTGACATGCGGCCTTAATATATACCGACACATCGTATCCCCAATTATTGTGTGGCACCCTTGGGGCTCGTGTGCTTGTCAAGACTCAGAAGTCGTCCGATCCCACTCACACAGCGACTCGCCAACAGCTCTCACTGGTCTCTGTGGACAGCCAAGCCCGGCCATCCCGCAGGTACCCCTCCCGCCGAGCCCTCCATCGCCAGCACCGCTATCGGTGGATAAATTAAATGGCTGGTCGTTGAGAATATATTGGCCGGTGGTTGGGCATGTTTTTAGCGTATCGGCTGCATCCTAAAGGAACTATTGTTGCGACCTTTACGGTGTTGGCATGGGGTTGTATGGATTGCGGGATTATCAGATGATCAGATAAGATACTGCTAGTATCTAATCAGATGAGCATCTCCGCCGTCATTGGCCGATGCCGCCACTATCACCAACTTTAATCCAAGGGCCAAGGGTCCAAGACCTCTGGGCATGCATAAACGGACGTCGAGAATCGGGCTATACGACCGGAAAAGACCTTGAGCGTTGGTACCATGAGTCAAGGCCCTGCAACTGTTCTTTGTGGCGGGGCCGGGTCCTTCGTATGCAGTGTGACTTGGGACATGGCAAACGAAGGCTGATTTGCAGGAACTGATTTGGGCAACATGTCCGGACTCCGATAGCGCGGCTTTTTCCAGGCGAGATCTTGAATTTAGCCGGCTGTCCTGCATGGCGTGGTAGAGGGTATAAGTAAGCTCTCTACTCTGCGGTTGGCCTCCTCCTCTTGTACGCGAAGCATCCTTCAAGCTCCCTTTTTCTCAATTGACTTACTTGAGCTTTCAGCAGCATCCTCAGCTTCATATTCAAGATGCAATTGACTTACACCGCCGTCGTCCTGGGCTCTCTTGCCGCCGTGGCCTCTGCCTCCGTCAAGCGAGAGTTCCAATTCCCAGACACTGTTCCGCTCTCTCGTCGTCAGACTTCCGGCCCCGAGTATGAATGCCACGCCAACTGCGGTATGTTCCAGCTTCACTTTAGAAACCAATTGAACTCGGCTGACTTATTACGCCAGGTTACACTATCATGAACGCCGAGGACGAGGGCTACTGTGACAGCGACGAGTGGAACGAGCTCCTTGATGGCTGCCTCAAGTGTGCCAACGAGTATGATATGTGGGCAGACTACGGCAGAGGCGTCCAGGCCGCTGCCGAAGCCTGCGGTCTCGAAGCTGAGCCTGTGGGCGCTTCTGGAAGCTCTGCTTCTGGTACTGCTGTCGCCACCACCACCGTTACTGCTTCTACCACCACCGTCGCTGATTCCACCACCACTGTCGCTGCTACGACCATGACCAGCGAAGTCCCCGAGACCACTGTCATGAAGCCGATTATTCCTGTGACTACCGCTTCAGAGACTGTTGTCGAAAGCACACCCGGGGCCAACACGGTAAGACCATCTAGCTCTCTCTCCCCCAAGCACATGACTGACTGTGGCTTTTGTTTAGACCCCCGGTGCCGAGCCCACGAACGTTGAGAGTGATAATGCGGCTTCCAACTATGCGTTCTCCGGTGTTCTGGCAGTCGGCGCGGCTCTTGCTGCCGTCGCCGGTCTCATCTGATCGTATAATGCGCTAGAGATATTGAAGACAGGTCTTAATCAGTAGAGGTTAATAGAGACATAATTTGTATAAATATAAAGTCGCTCCGAGCTGGTCGTCTATGGATGAAGAAACCGCTCGTAGCTGAGTATAGTTGAAACTCCACGCGTATGAAAGATTTGCCGCTGCGCCTGTTCATGAGATGTTCGTCAATGGCCACTTATAGCCTGCCTATTGCAAGCCCATGCCCCCAAATGCTCGGTCCAGCTCTGCACCTTGATCGTCGGCCGCAGTGTTGGCGGTCGTGCCCTGGCTCTGTTGCGTCTCGGGCAAGTTTCCGACTCCCTGTTGCTGTGCTGGTGTGCTCCTCTCGGGCTCAAGGAAATGCGTCTCGCTGTCCAGCCAACCAGGCGCGACCCTCCTCTTCTCAGCCAGCTCGCGCGCCCTTATACTCTCCTCAAACTCGCGTAAGTCTCGCTCTGCATCTTCCTGCATCTTAGAGACGTATGCCTGAAGCGCGCGACACGACGCGATAATATCTTCGGGATGCGCCGCGTGACCTGAACCAGAGACGACGTATTTGGGCTTGGGTTGGCCCGCGGGGTCGTCTGATGCGGCCTCGATACCAAGCGACGAAGGAGGGATATTGGAGGGCATAGTCTTGTAATTGTAAGAGAGGGTCGTCGCAGTCGGGAGAGAAACAAATGGAGAGACTGTTAAGGGGACCTGCTCCAGCAGGGGATGAGAGCCTGATGATCGTGTTAGCAGACTCGAGTATTAGACGGGATGAGGAAGCTCACGGTTGTTGTTATGCATGATTGTAATGAGACGAGGCGCCTTGGTGTCGCGTTTGTGAAAAGATTGGTTACGAGTATTCTCCTAAGATTATCGTCTTTGAGGGCTTCAGAAATACTGTCACACAATGTAAATCGAGGTCAAAGTCGCACTGCGTGATGTGTAAAGTCGAGATGGTTCCTGAGATAGGTCCGTCACCACTGACGCAACGGCCACGCGGTAACTTAGGCGTTGCCTTATCGATAAGAGCCGCTAGCGATAAAGCTCTCCAGCCCCTCGTCGCAACGGACATTTTCTCTCCAGTTGCCTACTGAACCCCTCCAAACAAAAACAAGATCAAACAGTTCACCATGTTGCCCACGACAATTCGCACGCCTCCTTCTCCTGGCGACTTTACGCCCCTAGCCGAGTACCAGTCGCAGACTCCCGAGTCATTCATCGGCGGAAAGCCCGTCCTACACTACCACGTCGAGGGCGCAAAGGCCTGGATCCCCAAGGCGCAATGCGGAACTCTAGCTCTCTTCCCAGCCGATATGAGCCAGAAGCCGAGTGCTCCCGAAGGCGACAGCATTAATGGCGATGTCGAGGAGCTCGTTGAGCAGAGCGTCGATATCTTTGTAAACTCCGAGTAAGTCTGCCGCCCATACAACCTTGAGTGTCAGTCTCCTAACCTAGCACAGGACCTTGACCATCTTCAGCAACAAAGTCGAAGCTGGAGTCTCTATTCCCTACCCCTCGATATCTATCCACGCCGTGAAGCAAATTGGCCCCGAAACCGCCGCCCAGCGCGCCCAGGCAGTATGGATGCAGCTTGAGTTCTCCGACGGTGGTGACGACGACGACGACTTCAACACCATCGAGCTCACCATCATTCCTCCCCAGACAGGCTCAGAAGAGAACGCTGCAAAGCAACTGTACGAGGCTATGGCCAGCTGCTCCGACCTACACCCCGACCCCAACGATGAGGATGAGGATGACGAGGACGAGTACGATCGCATTGTCTTTGAAGGAAGCAACGGGCACGCAGCCATCGAGGGCTTCACCGGCGTCATGCAGGGCGCGAGCGACGGCAGTCTACCTCCCCCGATGCCCGGTAGCGGCGGATGGATCACGGCCGACAATGTGCACGAGTATTTCGACGAGGATGGAAACTGGATCGGCCAGGGTCAAGCGGCCGCAGGGGGTCTCACAGGTGTCGCGAGTGATGGTATGCCTCCTGCGATGCCTGGCAGCGGTGGATGGATCACGGCAGACAATTTGCACGAGCACTTTGACGAGGCCGGGAACTACATCGGCAGTGCCGATACTGAGGAATTGGGGCAAGGCGCGGGAAGAGTACGAGCTCGGGACGAGGTTGAAGAAGACAACGCAGCCGAGAGTCGTCCAGCCGAAGACTCTGAGAACAAGCGGCCTCGTGTAGGAGAATAAATGAGAAGGGTCATGAGGTGATAGAATGGGAATCACAGGAGCATGGGCGTTTCGGTAAGAAAAGGATATCGAGTTAAAATCATTACGAGTTCAACGGTTTGAGCCGGGCCTAAAGGGACATACATCACAATCCAAGAGTCATGTTATTTCGAGAACTAATATTGTTCTTTTATTAAGATTACGTCCGAAGGGTATATCTCCATCGAGCTGCTACCTACAGGTCAGTCCAAGCCAATTCCATCGAATCCCTCCATCGTCCTCACAAATACACAGATCCCAGAATCCCAACCTACCTAGATACATGAAGCGGGCGTACATGACGTGTCGTTGTCGTTGCTCTTAACCAGCTAGAAATCACCGACAAAGAAAAGACAGGCATTACAAACCTTGAACCAAGCAACAGTCCGTTTACATCCGTAGGCATCGTCCCTTGGTCTCCCTTCCAGACATGTCTGGCGAATTCTTCAGAAACCCATCCTTGTCATACAATCCCAGGCTCTCAGCGCTCTGCCTCTTTGCCTCACGCTTGCTCTCAGCGACCAGTTCGCTCACAGTCCCAAGCCTATTCTTGCTCGTTGCCCTGTTGAGCGAGTCCCGCGTATCACGGCCGAGGTTCGCGCTGCGACGCGTCTCGCGCAGACCACTACCCATCTCCATCCGCGGAATCTTCACATCAGGTCCCTGGTTCTCCTTTCCTTCTTTGATATCATCCCCGCGGATCTCAACGCCCAGGGTGCTACGGCTACTAGAGACTGACCCGAGGGCGTTCTTCTTGGGGCTTCCGAGGTTGAGATAGTTCTGTCGGCCAGAAGTGCTCATCACAGAGTTGGAGTTGCTCCTCGCTCGCGAGACGTTGCCGCCCAGGACAGGCAGCGTTGGTGAATCGGGCTCGTTGTAGGATGATGCTACGGATGCAGTGCTAAAGGAGCTCATCATGCTGTTCATCCGTCTCAGCTCCAGGATTGAGTTTCCAAGAGATCTTTCGCTGGTCATTGTCGGCGGCGGCACACTGGGAGGATCCCTCAGTGATTTAGACAGAGAGCGACGAAGAGGCGACCCAGTGGAAATAGCGTTCGGGCTGGAACCCTCCATCATCGACTCCTCGTCGTAGATGGAACTCCCTGCCGAAATCTCCCGCAGCTGCTGCGCAAAGTCTCGCCGAGGCCGTGGAGAGAGCGGGATTGGCAAAGCGATCCTGTCGACGTGGGCAATATGCCTCGGTGGTTCGGGCAAGGCTCTTCTCGGTGGTGCGGTGCCCATCAGGAGAGAAAGCATATCCTGCTCATCAAAGGGCGACGAGGCCATGGTTGACGGACTCGTCGGCGTTATCGTTGCAAGGCTGTTCCTGTCCAGCGGCTGTGGTCGAGGCCGTATCCGAGCTGGGACCAAGGGCTTGGGACTCTCACTCCTCCGGTCATCCAGGGTCATGGTACTATCGTCGTCGGTTCCCGTGGACGGCGTAACGATACTTGTCATTGAGGTGGTCACGGGGAAGGCCAGAGCAATACCTTCTTGGTCTCGAGCGTGGAAGCTGCTGTTACGCTGGTGGTACTCAGTGGGCGGTTGCAACATCGTGGACAGTGGTGGTCCACCAACAGCCTGTGTGCTCACAGACGATGGCCGCAGTTGTCCTGGTGCGTTGAAGACCGTCTGCTGGCGTGGAATTGATATGCTGAGCGTTGTCGTCCGGCTTTTCAAAGAACGCGGTCCAAACAGAGACGACCTGTTCTCCGAGCTCGGCGCCCCTGGAATACTTTTCTCCACGAACGGATCGGCCTGTTCTTTCTCCTCGGGGTCATTGGCGCTGTACAGTGTCGAAAGGGTGCTTGATGCTTCGCTCTCATCGGAGTGTCTCCTCTCGTCGCTCGGCTTCTCCACAGACTGCTTCTTCTTTTGAGGGCTTTGCTTCTCCTGGGGCTCCCATTGTCGTCCTTTCAGACGGCTAGGGCTCGAGAGTCCTCCGGGAAGCACAAGCTCCTGTGTCGCTTCGGCTATCAGCCTGTTGGCAGCGCTCCCGATGGAAGTAATGGATGCGTTGCGCCTATGCCCGGACACTGGGATCGCGTGGATGGTAGTCCTCTTGCTAGGGCTCGGTGCCATCCGAATGATGCGAACTGTTCCTGTCGAGTCCTCGGAGGAGACCGTCTTGTGGCTATGAGGCGTCTTGACGGGCGAATTATTGTTAGGCGTGCTCCTTAGGGCAGGTATCTTTTGAGGAGTCCTTTTCTGGGGTGAGCTCTTCCTCGGCGACACACGAGGAGTCGTCGTGGCTGATCCATGTCGAAGTCGCTGCTCTGTGGATCGCAAGATATCACGAAGATCCGTGTCTGTCACCCAGGGCTTGATATAGGCTTGCGCAGGCGCTCTAACAGGACTTGTCTCAATCCCGTCCTTCTGGGTTGGCAGTTCCGGGGCCGTCTTGCGTGGTTCCAGGCGTGGCCGTTGCGGTACTTGGATCGCCTGGTCGAGTTGTTCCTCTGCTTGCCCCTTTTCCGGATCTTCATCAACCATGAGAGTCGGCAGCGTAGGCACCCTTCCCAGCCAACTATCCCTGCTGAACAGAGTATCGCGGATGTTCTTGTTCATCTTGGGCCCATGGAACGTATCCTCTTCAACCCAGCTCGTCGACCGTCCTCTCTTCCCACCGCCACTGAAGAAGGTGAAGCTGTTATACGTCGGAAGAGGTGGCAGCACGGGCGGCAGCGACAGGGAGAGCCGGCTGGTGGCCCTGGGCACTGCATGTTTGCGCTTCACGAGTCGCTTCGTAAAGATCGATCGCCGGTGGTCGTCGCTGTTTTCCGAGACTTGATATACCGTCGTCGAGTTCTTTCTTGCCTGAGACTTGATGCGCCAAGTGAGAAGGAAGCCGATGGCTGCGAATAGGAGGATTGCACCGCCCACGGACAAGGCGAGAATCCATCCCAGGCCGAGAGCGCCGGTATTAGATGCAGCTCTGCGGGAAATTGAAGAGTAGTTCATGGCGATTGCATCCGCTGCAGCCGAGTTTCAATGGTCTTCAACAGTCAGCAGAGCTCTGTATGGACTTGGGTTCATAGGTTCAGGAGACGATGACTCGGTAAAGAAGACAACGTGAAAAGATGGCGGACGTTAGACAATAGGAGAAACGTGTGGGAGCACGCCGGCTTTCATCTCGGGGCCATATGGCAGTCCAGACAGTGGTGAGGTTATTTCGAGAGTCTCAGTTCAATATCACGAGGAATGCGTTGCTAGGCCTGATCCATTCCAACAACCTCCAACCACGGGGCCAGCACCAAGACATTGCGAGATGAGCTGAAAGAGTTCTTGTTGAAGTAGACGGCATCAACCTCTACATAATCGTCATCTCGTGGATAGACGGTTTCATGTCGACCTAGACATGAGGAAGTTAGTTAGGGATGAACCCCGAGTATAAAGTGGTAATTCAAGAGCACCGTCTTCCTCATAGGGATAACTACCTGCACGTCACCGGGGAGATTTGTTAACTATACAGCACCGGGCTGCCTCTTTTTTTTTTTTTTTTGGGTCATTCATCATTCCGCTATCTGAATCTGCGTAGTTTTTCCTTCAGTCCACATGTTCCCAAAAAACCTGGGTAATCATCGTTGTCCTATGAAGAAAAAGACCTATGCAGCCAAATGCCCCTCCAACTATGCATGCCATTCGGCTCCCAGGAACCGGCCCGGAGAAATGAAGTTGGATATCAATCAAGATGCCCATTTTTTTTGTTCTTTCCTTCTTCTATTTACTGTCCTTCCTTCATGTTGTTACAAATGACGATGTCCATGGGCATGCAGGTGAGCGTGACCACGTCTCCGCTTCGGTGCCGGAGCATCATATCCAGCTGTTGATGTGACGGTGACCACAACTATCTCTTCTTCCAAATCCGTCACGTAGACAAGTTCTTGTTCCCAGAAGATCTTGTTGACAATGTTGCCTTTGGTGACATACTCGGTGCTCCAGTAGGTGTGAGTATCGGTCGGCACCACGATTTCAGGTGCTGTGGTCGTCGTGGGAGTGGAGCAGGGGACGGACGAAGAGGTCGACGTGGGAATGGGCACGGGTGCCTTTGGCTTGGTAGGCTTGATGAATGCAGCGCCAACATGTCCATCCCCACCCTGGTTTCCGTCAATGTCATGTCCTGGGAGTGCCGGAGCAGAGTTCTTGGGTTTGTCGCCAAAGGTGATGTCCAGAGTGGGCACAGGAATATCAACAACCAGGCTTGGTTCCTGAAAAATATCCTCGCCTGAGCCACCTCCAATAAGGGATCCGTCGCCACCGGGCAGCTGTTTGCAAGGACCAAGAACGTCTTCATCAGCCAAGATCTTGGGGAGGTCCATCTTGCACGAGGTGGCCTCGCCCTCGGTGATAACGTCGAACAGAGGGCAGTCCTCGATCTTTCCACTTTCGCTGGTGCAAGTATCGACGGCCTGTTGAAGAAACTCTTCCTCCCAGCCCGTGATGAAGTCCCCATGGTAGCCATATCCTATTGGAGATTAGAATCGTTGGTCCTCGAGGGGGGGGCGAAACTTACCGGTGGTGTCTCCGTTGGAAAACACAAACTTGCCATTGCGGTCAGCAAAAGCATTGGTATTCCAAATAACCTCGTACATGAGACTGGGCAGGCGAACAGGGTAACCCTTGGGACAGGTTCCTGTCATGACGAGATCAGGGAATGCAACGTGCTCCTTGTGGTCGTCACTGTCTACAGCGTCGCCTCCTTTCCAGCAAGAAGGAAACATGAGCTCCAGGCGAATGCCATCCTTGCAGTTGGCGTCGAGATACTTCTTGTCAGGCATGTAGTGGCGGGAAAGTGTAGACTCAGGGGCCTTGCTGTAGTCCAAGCAGTTAAAGCCGAGCGCGCGTTCAGCCAGGGTGTCCTGACCGGTCTGGCCCATAGATTCCCACATAGACTTCTCTGGGTCAGGCTTGGTCGGGTCGCCCACTGAGTATTTTCTTCTCGTGGTTGTACCAGACAACATCCTGAAGTCGGGGGGGAAGGCGGTGATATTGTCGCCAAAGAGTAGGTAATAGCTTCAGGCTATTAGCACAGATACCTTGAAGCATTGATAGAGAATTTCCGGGTCGTCTGTATGCTTATACAGCAACACAAAAGCATGCAAGGAGAATACTTACGCCAGCATACCACCAACCTGGTCTACAAGCTCAAACTCTCCAGTGTCGGCATCTTCGAAGTACATGGCAGGATGCCAGTAGGAAGACAGGTCTTGGGAAACTCTGCACGAGGTACAATTGCCATTGAGAAGCTGTTCAGTGTTGGAACTATCGGAGAAGCCTGCGCATGTGTTAGCTCTGCATGTCCAACCAGTCCTGCCCACGGCCTCATCTCCTCATAAGCGCTTCAAGCGCCATGCGATAATTCCATTGTCGCAATCGATAGGACTCTTCAAGAATGGCGCTTACCTGAGGATCCGTGAATTGAGTGAACGTGCTTTGAGAGTTTCCCCGGGTCCACGATGGGGTCGAGTCGCGCGAGTCCCACGCGGCCAGGACACTCCATGCGCCAAAAGGCGTGGGCGCCGCCGAAGAAGGCCGCGGAGACGGCAACAGCGGATTTGAGCATCATGTTGGCGAGGTTTGTCAGGGTTCGAAATTTGGTTTACCTTTCGCGTAAAAGCGAAGGATTGGAGTGGACGACGCGAGAAGGCTGTCTAAAGAAACGTTGATGTTAGAGACGAAGGCAAGCCAATGATGACAGAGGGCGGCGACGAAAGCTGAACGAGACACAGAAAAGAAAAGGAAGGCGCAACACAGAAAAACTAAAAATGGAAAAGGCAAGTGCGGTCAAGGTTGAAGCATCAAACGGAAGGAGGGGGCTTGGAGTATGGCCAACTGGCAACGGCCGGTCACTGCGCATAACCGTTGCCAACGCACAACTCTCAAAGCATTAGAATGGATCCTGCAAGCAACCGAGGTTGAAAGTCCATGAGGCTTCAGTAGCAGCAAGTCAAAGTTGTCGCAAGAACATGATAGGAAGACTTTGAGGTGACGGGAGGTGACATGTAAGTGAAGGTGGGCTCACCGTCGCTAGATCTGTATGGGGACTCGGCCAAAATGCGAGGGAGATACCTTGCTCTCCTTCCTCCTTGTAGCGATAATTGATTCAAGCTGGGGCAGAGAAAAGCTCAGAAAAGGAAATATTGAATCAAAGGGTGTAATGGTCGGGGATGCCTTTATTGCTTCGGATGCTTGCGCACTCTCCAAAAGTCGTCCCAGCCCCGCTGAGGATCTGAGACTCCAGATTCCAACGCGTGGTAAAGACCCAGCGTTCAAGGCACTGCCACGCTTGCGGATCGCGTCACGAGGACGTGTAGAGTGAATTGTCGGCTGCTTACCTTGAAAGAATGCTTTGTTCAATGGTGCCGCTTCCGGTGGTGCCGATGCCGTATGGTCGGTCGAGGTGTCTCAGTATCAAACGGTTGGCGTTCTGGGAAGACTTGACAGCAATTCAAGTCAATTGAGCCAGAAGCGTCGTGGTTGAGGACAAATGAGCAGTAGATCAAAAGATGCTTCGACAGATCTTCTCGGCTTCTTTTGATGAAGTTGAAATAGCCGTTAAAGCCAATATCAGCCTACCGCTCTTTGCAACGGCAATGTAAACGGTGCACAACGGCTCGGGAGCGCCGAAAAAAACGTTAAATCGCAGATGAAAGCCGGCTGTGAGACGGATGCGGTCCTCGGGGTACGGTTGTGCGGCGTTTGTTGGGCAAACAGAGTCCTTTGAGCTGATGACTCTGAGAGTGACGAGATAGCAGGTCCTCACGGGCAAGCTTGCAACGGTGTCGACTCTGAACTGAAAGAAACGAAAGTGTTCAACTGGTTAGGTTTCAAGGAATGTAGTTGAGATGCGCAGGTACGGAAAAGGAGTGAGTGCAAGAGCGGCGCCGTTGAAGACGATATGGATAAAGAGTCAAGCAGATTCGAGCCAGCTCGGGCGGTAATGAGAGTGGAGGATAGGCAGACGGAAACGAAGGAATGGAAGAGAGAAACGAAGATGGAGAATGAAAGGAACAAGGAATAGGACGGGGGAGGGGGCCACCACAATGCAACATGTCGCAGTTGATCTTGGCGATACGTAGTAAAGTTTGGGCACCCGGGGCTCCTCTGGGGGCCTCTACCACGTCGCAGGCAAGATTGCATTGGTTCCAAGGGTCATGTTACAGGGGTGCTTAAAGTGCTCGTGTGTTTATCCGCGAGCATGAGACAGCTAGCATATGCTAGGGCCAACTGATGATCTCAACATGGCAGACCCCGACAGGAAGCAATAGGAGGTTGCGAATACCATGTGGTCAATGCAAGGAACGTGATGCTGCAGGTACCATGCACTTCTCTGGCGAATGAAGCGCATCACCCGGCCTGCCGAGATCTTCAGGTCCGGGATAAATTGTGTTTAGTACATAGTAGCACCGGGGCGGATTGTCGGCGGGGGCTTCTCGGCAGGGATACCGAGGGTAGGAAATTGAAGCTGCGTATTGCATTGTGTTGCAGGGGCGACAACATTCGCAGACGGTGCCAAATGGCCTGGGCTTAGAGCACTTCTCCTGTCAATCATGGCGGTTGCGTGGCTCTCCAGATTGCCATCTGCGGGATCTTCAGTGGCTGCAGGGAATCTTGCCGTTGGCCTACGTCAGGTTGGCTAGGTATTGATTGGATTTCCCTGTCTCTCTTGGTCGTGCTGATCCACCACGTGCGGTAAGCACCCCAGCTGCTTGCAGAGCCACGAGGTATCTAATAAGCCAGCCAAGGCGCCGTAGAATTGCAAAGCCCCTTCGCACGACAGTCTAAGCAGAGTCTATTTTATTAGCTAGAGAGACGCTTGCCGTCTTTGGGTCTTCCAGCTTCATGGGCTCTCTATGACGGTGTTTCTGATTAATTAGCACATGGAGTGAGACCGCGGGTTTGCGGGTGGCTGGACACGGTCTTGACAGCTGGAGCCCAAGCAAGGGTCCAAGGGATGAGCACAAAGGGGGGGGTCCAGGTCCCAGTGGCGATGGGCCTCCCTGGAGTTGTTGTCCCCAGCCAAGAAGTGATGGGCATCATCTTCGCGGCTCGGGTGTGCATCCTAATCTGTCGTCGTTTGTCGTCGTGTTTGTTCCGCAAAGGTTTCAACTCTCCCCATTCTAAACTTGGGGAACTTGCGAAATCCCCAGGGGCAGTCAGTGCATAACGGAAGCCATCGGAATGCCTGAAACGGGTTTCATATCCTGCTCGGGCCAATCACGCGCCGCCTGCCTCTCACTGTCGACAGAGCTCCCCTGTCCGTGGCGTTGGTGGCGGCTGCACTGCAGTCTGGGGATAAGGAAGACCCTCATTGGAGTTTCTATGTAAAGACACGACCCGACACGAGAGGTTGAATCCTTTGTCACTTGGCCTTGGTGTTGGTGCCCAGCTTCTAAAGTTCCATGGTTGCGTTGTGATTCTGAAGGATTCCCACGTCAGCACGACGCAGTTCAATTGAGGCATTTTGTAACAACGCCCTTGGCATCCATTGACCGCCTCGGCATTCCGCTTGACAGGTCGCAAGAAAGCAATATATGTCCAACATTGCAATTCGACGTGTAGATACGTATCGAATTCTCTATTGTCTACAATAACTTTCATGGCGACAATAACACTTATCTCAGGTGGCACGATCACAACGATGACCACGTTTCTCCGTTGCTCGCAGCCTCGATCCTTCGCGTTCGTGCTACGGCTGCTGAAATATAACAGCTTGGAACTTTCGCAGGCCCGTGTGTGTGTTGGCGATGCTACCAACACGTCGATATGCATAAGGCCAAGCAGTAATGTTGGCCACTGTTGGTTGGGCCGCATCTGCTTTGTCCCCCGATCAATCTGTCGCACGATAGTGAAGCTGACACGCACCATACATTACTATCCCAGAACGCTGTTTGGTTGGTTAGTATATTAAATGAAAGGGCTAATGCTGATGACGGCTGGATATCGCTGGTCCCATGTCCACAAAGGCACTCAAAATGTGTGTTAGGGTGTGTTTCGATAAAAACACAAGATATCGTAGTTCTAATCAAGTGAGCCTTAAGTCGTTGGGTCAATAGGAAGATATCCGTCTGTAACATGCGTGAGAACAGAACAAGTGCCCAATAGTGTATAAAAATTGTGCGAGACGGTGATTTTGCAGAGAAACGAATACCTCTTGGCCCGAGATGACGGAATTGAGGTATTTCGCCTCTGTGAAATCACACTTGTGTGGCCCATCGTGGTGTTGTTCAAGCCTCAGCTTCCATGTCTGAGCTTGTTGACGCAGCCACGCAAGAACCGAGACATCTCTAATCCGAATCCCGAGAGTACCAAGGTTATCTATTCTACTACAACCGTACTTCTTCACGGCTTCAAAAAACAACTTCTCCGTTAATGGTCTTTCGTCGATATCATGTGATGTTGAGCCACCAAGTTTGGCACAGCCACACAAGCCCCACATCCGAATGCGGCCCCTGGGCCAGGGTCGTCCATCTCACGAGCGCTGTCGTTGCGACACCACACGTTGACCTTGATATGATCGACGACTTTCGATAACCTACGCATCCTTTCAACATGGACGACCTCTCGGGCCTCGATTGGTCCTCCAAGCCCACCGGCGGCCAGCCGAAACCGCCCATCATGAACTCAGCCTTTGCCTCGGTACGACCTACGCCATCCCCGCTGGGCTCGGGACGCAACACGCCCATGTCCGCGCAGGGGTCTGGCTCTGTCGCCGCCAGGCCGGCACCGGTGAAGCCATCGCAGGACAGCTTCAGCAATCTGGTCAACTTTGGACCAGGCAAGGCGAAGCAGAACCTGACCCTCGCGGAGCGACAGGCGCAGCTCGAGGCCGAGAAGCGCCAGAAGGAGGAGGAGAAGAGGAAGCAACAGGAGGCTCAATTCGGCAATGGTCAATTCTGGGACGCACTTGGGAATCGGACCGCATCGACGAGCCCTGCGCTACAACCGCCGCCATCTTCAAGTACACCTGCGAATGATGACAACGACCTCTTTGCCGCATTCCATAAGGACACCAAAGTCGACAACGCGAGCTACTACCCCCCTCCGTCTGCGTCGCGGCGATCGACCCCGGCAAACGCTACACCCATAAACCTGAGCGATCCAAATGCATGGAAATCTACGACTGGGACGAGCTTGAATGGAGGTGACCTCGGCTTAGAGGACGACGATCCTTTTGGCTTGAGTGAGATGAAGACCGCCCCCGCCGCAGCGCCTACTCAGCAGGCTGATGACGATGATTTTCTCGGAGACTTGGGTCGTCCTGTGGACGAAGTGCGGCGTAAGCAAGAAGTGACCCGTCCCGCACCCGAGCCTGGAAAGCCTATTGAGGACGACGACTCGAGCTCGGCTGAAGAGCAGGCTCCGAGAGCACGAGAGCAGTACGTCGAACGTCAGCCTCGCGTAAACAAGGATCCCTTCGACAGGGCTGTAGCGCAGTTGGTCGACTACGGCTTCTCTGCCGAAGATGCCCAACGTGCCCTGGTCGAGAGCGGTTCTGGCTACAACGCCCAAGCTGCAGTCAACTGGCTCTTGGACGAGGCGCACCGCAAGTCCAAAGAACAAGCGCAAGGCAAAGGCTCCTCTGCCACTTCGAGCAGGACCGCGAGCAGGGCTCCGAGGAGCGACGATAGGTCGCCGGCGAGGGGCGATCAGGACCTGGCAAAGACGGCAGCTGCTGTGGGCAACACGCTGTTCAAGACGGCCAACTCGCTCTGGAAGACTGGCCAAAAGAAAATGCAGCAAGCAGTTGCGGACCTCCAGCAAGATGGCGACCCAAACCAGCCTAAGTGGATGCGGGAGGCTCAGCAAGCCAGGGCACAAGGACCAGGGAAAGCTCGGGCAGATGATGCCACTGACGAGGCCCTCGCCCTCGATGCTGGCGGCCGTCCGCAGCCCCGAAGAACAAACAGTCGACCTGCCGAGCAAAGGACAGCTTCACAGCCCACTTCGAGAGGACAGTCTCCTGCTCAAGCTGGCAGTAGCCGTGCGAGCTCTGCTCCTCGATGGCAGCAACAGGCGCCACAGGCTGCACCTTTTGATTACAAGTCGAGGCTCAACCGATTGGCAGCTGACGATGATGGCTTCCCGTCCTACAGCAGTCCTAATCGGAGAAAGAAGGCCCCTTCACCTGCAGCCTCATCATCGCCGGCCCCTAAGCCCGCCGAGCCGGAACCTGATCTGCTCTTCAACTCCCAGGAGTTCAAGCCTTCGCAGTCTCTCCCCTCAAGGCCGGCACAGTCCTCTCCACGACCCAGTCCACAGACCAAGCGACCATCACCTCCGGTCCCAAGTCCTTCACCCCGACCGGCTCGCGAAATCCCATCCATCAGCCCTGTCGCCCTTCAGACCTCCACACAGCATCGTATCCAAGGCACAGCCCACTTTAAGCGCGGAGACTATGCAGCTGCTCACTCGTCATACTCTTCCTCGCTGTCGGCCGTCCCCCCAACACACCCGCTTGCCATTCTTCTGCTCACCAACCGCGCCTTGACTGCTCTCAAGACCGGTGAGCCCAAGCAGGCTGTTGACGATGCTGACAACGCACTGAAGCTCATTGGGCCTGGAAATGGACAAGGAGAAAGCGTCGCTGTCAAGAACGAGAGCGGGGCAGACGAGAACCGCGACATGAAGGACCTCTACGGTAAGGCCTTGAGCCGGAAGGCCGAGGCTCTCGAACAGATGGAGAAATGGGCCGATGCCCTCGCGGTCTGGAAACTGTGCGTGGAAGTCGGAGCGGGCGGACCCAATGCCATCAAGGGTCGTCAGCGATGTCAGAACGCACTCGTGCCCAAGCCCAAGGCGACGCCAAAGCCAGCCGCAGCCAAGCCTCGACCACGACCTTCAGCAACGGCTAGCCTCGCCCCTCAAAAGAGCTCCGAGGCCGTCACCCGTCTCCGCGAAGCAAATGCGGCCGCGGCAAAGGAGGACGACGAGAAGTTTGTGCTCTCTGAAAAGGTAGATGCCAAGGTCGCTGCCTGGCGCGACGGAAAGAGGGACAACCTCCGAGCTCTGCTGGCTAGTCTCGACGCTGTGCTATGGGAGAACAGTGGGTGGAAGAAGGTGGGCCTTCACGAGCTGGTGATGACGAACAAGGTCAAGATCGCGTACATGAAGGCGATTGCAAAGACTCATCCAGACAAGGTAAGCATCATCCGTTCTGTGAGAGATTTATTCTAACTCCTGCAGCTCCCCCAAGACGCGAGCACCGAGGTGAGGTTGATTGCCGGTCTGGTGTTTAGCACCCTTAACGAGAGCTGGGACAAGTTCAAGGCGGACAATGGGCTGTGAGCGATTATGCATGGACATCACTAGCGGAGTTTGTAGAGCGTATCCACGATAGAAGCTTGTCTTGCCAAGTATGAGTATATGAATGTTGATTAGGCGGCCGCGCCGCTGCCAAAACACCATGCTATGTTATGCTAAAGTGATGTGCGCCAATACTCCCGTATGCCCCCCAAGACAATTCACAGCCCCAGCATCTTGCGCACGCCCTCGCGCACCTTGTTCTCGTACTCGGTTCGGCGCTCGCGCCACATCTTGGCCGCCTCGACGTTGGCGGGGCTCTCGTCGTTGGGCTCGGCAAGCATGCTCATGACCGAGATGAGGATCTTTTCGACGGACTGGATGGGCGACCAGCGCTCCGAGGCGTGCTCGTAGTGGTTGGGGTCGTCGCCGGGGGGGTGGAGGATGGAGATGCAGA
>JABEYC010000683.1:0-15566 GCA_013266195.1 Fusarium zealandicum | reverse complement strand
AGCAAATCCCTCTTTGATAGACGAGAGGCACATGGAATACCAGGACCCTTGGGTCTCTGGAAAAGACAAGAGGGCTGTCTGGGCTCGCCTTGAGACACTTTGACGCTTGATACAGGGCTGAATATTATCAATTAAATGCGCGAAGGGCGGACAAGACAGGGGCATGCATTTGGTCCGAACTCGGGCCAAACACCCATTTCCTCGGAGCAACTGCAGCGAAACGAATTAGGAAGACACTAGCAGAGCAGTTCGTTATTGAGTTGCATTCTTGTCGAAGCCGAAACCCTTGCTCGACAAAGAACTCCGCCCTATTGTTCGTAGCTCCAAGCTAGCTCGTCGTGGCGCCACAACCTTTCTTTGTCTGTTACCAATTGCATTCCTTGACCACGTTCCGGACAAATGACCCAGGGGTTCAAAGGTTCTTTGGCCATGGTCTCTTGACAGGAACAGGGGGAAGCGACCCATTCTGCAGCCCCGCCAATGGCGGCTCTTCACCATCCGGTTCCTCCTCATCGACGTCTAGAAGCACCGCGGCGCGATCCGGGACCCCCAGGCTTGGAGAACCATGGCCCTTCAGCGGCCGCGGCCGCGGCTGAGGAGCCGGCGCGCCCAGGCTGCTCCCAGCTTCCTGCATGGGGCAGGACACCTACGCAAGGGGGTCACGGGCACCGGCACCTTGACCTTGCCCTGAGAAGCTTATGATGGACAGCTGGTAGACAGAATGGGAGCCACTGGTGGATACTCCCAGCACCACACCCAAGTTCCCACCTCGTGGCCTCTTGAGTCTCGGATCAGGGGGCGCGAAAGGCGCAACGATCGACGCAAGTGACTAGGGCGACATGGACCACACTCTGCAAGCAAACCCTTGCTGAAGATCGCTGTCTCACCAACGTCAATTCCCCGGGCGCTAGATAGCGAAACGTGGACGCTAGTTTCCAGGATTCCGGTGCACACAGCTGCTGTGTCATGGCTGGCCAGACGCGTTCAGAAGCGCATGTCGCGTAAAGGCCCTGTCCCTCGGCCTTTGGCTACTTGGTCACTGGCGCAATATCATTCGCGGCCAGCATCACCAGCGTTGATGGGCAATGGCGTGCTATTCTCGCTTGGAGACACCGTGAAGTTGTATCTTTCTCCATTGCAGATGAGCCACAAGGCTGGCCTCAGCCCTCTTGGAACATGCTGCGCAAGTACAAGCTCGAGCGGCCGCGCGTCTAACAGCGGAGAATAACTCTTCACTCTTGGCCCTGCCCTTTTCGCTTCCACGCGTTGATTCCCTGGTTCTCGGGAATTGCAAGCGGAGCCCACCGAGAAGCACCACTGGCTCTGTTGCGGCAGTTGTCTCTTTGTTTCTAGAAGACTCGGTAAGGATCTTGATTTTGCGCCAAGAGTTGCCAACTCACGGCACCCAGTGAGTCTCTGGCGTCGTCATTCTCAGTTTGCAACACTAGAGACGTAAATCCTTGGGCGCTTATTAGGGGCATCGTGTCTACGATTGGTCTATTACTCTTCCCACGTCGACCAAACCGTGACGCCAGCGTATCATGATTAGTGATCAGGCCAGTACCAGACCCTTGGGTCTATCCACACATTCCAGCCGAGGATTCGGTGGCCTCAACATTTAAGCATGGCAACGGCTGGAGACTTTCGCAGAGCTTCTGGCAATAGCGGAGAAGAGGTGGCTTACACCTGGAGGCTCCAAGGCCTTGGCAGTAAACCCGACATGCCGGCTTTCGTTTCTGGACGGCCGTTGAATCCCCCCCGGCTTTCAGAAGATCCGAAGCCAAGACTGAGCATCCCCCTCCTTGCCCCAGGGAACCTAAGAGCCACCTAGATAGCCACAGGGATCGTAGGGTTGCAGGGATGGGGGCGTGCTTTCTAGGGCAAACCTCTTTCAAAGGCCATCCATCATCGTCCATCGACTCGTACCGTAAGTGACATTGTGTCATCGCACTTTACACATCCACTTCAAAGTTCACGCAAACTCGCTGAGCCTTCCGAGTCGCTACAGTCTCGGCGCTTTTGGCCGTTGTAACATCTTATCCTGCTCTTGCGTCTCAGCAAGGCTGCCACGGTCGTTGTGGTGTCGTCCGCCTAGCTGTGGCTCTCCCTGTTTGGTTAAAATTCTTCATCTTTCCCTCCTTTACCTTTTCGGCTGCACAAGGAACCAAGACATCTTTTGTCTCTTGAGAGAGACCTGATTCTACTGGACAGGGCCTACCGCGTGGTCTTCTTGGGTTGTGCTGGGGAGGTAGCCCTGCGGATACTCTTGATCTCATCTCTTCACGCTCACCGTCCGTATCCCTGACAAGGCGATACGCCAGGACCATCTCAGCCAACGAATCTTCTATCTACTTACACCATCTTGGAATAATCGGTCTACGAAAATTCGGCTCCCGGTGGGCGGGTATCTTGTAGGAGAACCGGTCTACCAACAGGCTGATCCTCGAGCGGGGCTTGATGAGTATATATCGATACTTCTCTTCTGAGGATGTTCGCAACCGTTTTCTCTGATGGTTTCTGATAAGGCATACTAGTGCCATGCATATGATCTCCAAACCAAACATCACATCCAGTCTGACACGACATGTCGAGTCTTCGCGTCGCGGTTCAGCTTCCCCCGAGGATCCAAGTAGCGACCTTCATATACCCGCCATTAGTTGTCCGGTTGACTTCAAGAGACGCGTATCCTGGTTTTTACTTCTTCGCTACGGCTCTTCTCTTGGGACGTGACGGAAGCATCGTGGAGAGTTGTCTCAACGGAACGACCGTCTTGACTGGTACCGAAGTGGCCGGAGGGAGCGGGCGATCAAGAACCACGGTCTATTTCCCTTTCACCGACCTCTCTATCCTGCAAGAAGGAACATATAGAATCAGAGTGGATACTTACATAGTTCCATACGAGAATCCTGAAGGAGCTACGTTCGTCAACCAGATCGAGAGCGGGCGAATTACTGTCATCCGTGACGAGGTGCCTCGTCAACGGGCGGGTGAGTTGAAGCCTGATGGACACACTGGAAGACTTTCGTTGACTAATCTTTATGGCAGACTCGGATGAGCGATACGTACTACGAGATCTCGGAATCACGACCCATTAATCCACAAGTTGATGCATAGTGCAGTCAAGTAAGGGATAAGGCCAAGATTGTGGTACAGCGCCTATCGACACTGCCCCATCAGGAGCATAGACTACACCAAAAGAAATACAATGCAAACATCTCGGAGCGAGAAGCTTTAAGGGCTATTAGCATTTTACTTTGGGCAGTTGTGTAGGAAACCCAACTTTTACTCTCAGCCGAAGCTGGGAATTCCATATCACTGCATGGATTAAAGTAGAGCTCAGAGCTGTCTTCAGTTATATTTGAGATAGATTCATAGAAGCCTTTGGTCCCTAGGTATCATTCAACACCAAATAAATAACCTTTAATCGTGACTTTCCATGCACTTGGCTCGTAAAAATCATACAAACAGGCCCTCTGGACCGGCCTGCTGTACGGCCTCGCGCAGCCACTGCATGGTATGTCGGACGCGCTTCAAGAAAGAAAAAAACGGAAAAAAAGGAACATAACTCGGCATAATTGGTCTTCACTGCCGAAGGGTGTTTTGACCAATCCCTTGACTGTAAGGCAGGCATTGACAGGGGGTGTCCCCGATATCCTACCTCAACGCTGACCGGCACTGTGGACTATTATCAAGCCCCTTGAATTGTCAGGGCCCTTATAACGCCACTTGGCAAGTCTTATTAAACCCTGAAATTCAATGTGGAGATCTAGCGTAATTGCATCTGTGGATCATTGACAGGACGCAATGCTGACACAGGGCGAGATCTCGAGGGGGGGGATGAGATGTAGGGAGCAGAGTAGCAGTGCAGTACAGTACCAGACTACTACGTAAGTTAGATAGTCAAGGGGCGCCCAGATTTGGCCACGTCGATGTTTAGCGGGCGGTTTGTCGGCTATCTAATTCCCTGAATGGATTCAGGCAGAAGTGTAATATGTAACTCGGTGTTGGTGCTGCATATTGTTGGCGAGTAGAGCAGTAGTGTATGTACAGCACCTGCTCCACCCAATGGCTGAAAACAAAAGGTCCAGCCGAGGGGAGAATGCCAATTAAGAATCACGACTTTCCCAATCAAGCCGCCCCTGGCCGTGAAAAGACTTGATCTTGTACCGAAGTATCTGAACGAGTGCGGATCTGAAACAGTCACTCGCTGGGCTGAGGACGCGGCTTGCTACCTATCTGCAGCCCCGCGGCCACACAGGGGCCAGGAAGGACGGTTCTTGATGCCCTATCAAAGACAAGCCCCAAAAGGGCCATGGCTCATGCAAGGTTATTCCAAATCCAGCATGGCAAGATGGGGTCCAAAAGCCACGAGGCCCCTGATCCCGCTCAGTCCGGGCTGTCCCCCAGTCTCTTGCATATCACGCAGCGTCGTAGACATGCCTGTTCACGAGTAGCTGCTCTTCTTATCGGCGCCGACTAAACCCGAATTATGAGTTGGCCGTCAGAGGCTTGGCATTCTTCTTCTTTACTCTATTTGGCAAGTCACGTCGACAGGACCATTTCCTTTTGCTGGCGCGCCAAGCGTCTTCTTACTCTTGGGCTCAAGGCTACGCTACCCCCGACTGCCGAGGCGTAAGGAGAGAACAAGACCGATATCGCTCGATGCTTTTTCGTGTTGGCCTATTCTAGTTGCCGGAGGTTGCTCCGTGTAAGTGAACCAACTAGAACTCTGTATTTTATTTCCGGAAGCAGACCACGAAGGGCACGCCTACACCAGCTTGACCAGCTCGACCTGAACTCGTCTCTACATAGTATGCCACGGTGAAGGAGAACTGAGGTTGAACGGGGAATTTTTCTGTGGTCTTGGCGGAGACGCCACGCACCGATGAATCATGAATCAATCGGTTTCTGCGATATCGACCTTGTTACCAACACCGACATGGGTGGATTCGACTCGGACTGTGAGACTACACACAGGGAGATGTCTCTCTCTGCGGATTCTTTGATTGCCCGGCTTTAGAATATCACTGTCGGAATAAAAACATCACTAGGGCGTATTACCTATTGTCATGTGCCCCTACCATTTCGCTGATCTTGCAGAGCCCAGCTTTTAGGAACCACAATCGGGTTCGGTGAGGCTCTTCCGACACCTGATGGCCAGCCCGAGAGGCAGAAACCCTGCTTTGCTGACTCTGATTGATCATTTGTTTGACCGGTGTAACGAGATCTTGGAGTGAAACCCGGAGACGATCCTGGGACGGGTGCAGATCACTCTAGGGGTGGAGACAACTTCTAATGCCAAGCAGTCAGAGAGTTACGAGTAAAGAGAGAACTGTATGCGTCACTCGTATGTCTACTCGGATCTTAACCGTGGAATAAGAAGCAAAAAGTCATTTGCGTTTGGAGTAGGTCACACAGAAAGAGCTGAACTGACGACTCACATTGCGTCGATCACCAGAAGTCTGCATGGTCCCCAAGATCTGGAACAACTGGCGGTGAAGTCATAATAAGAATTTTCCCTGCAGGAAGTTACAAGGGACATGAACAAAATAGCGCGATCTTGCTTTGATCTCCGAATATGCCGAAGCGGGCTAACTCATGTTCTGTCGTGATCGCCGACAACTTACATATGGGTTAATGCAAGAATGGAGTCATTTCTTTGGGCTTGAACCAAACCAAGACACGGGAACCAGCTCTTACAGCGGTCTAGAAATGGGGCTCTGCGAGCCTGGCCTGCACTACACTCACTCCCAGCAGGGCGTGCTGTTAGTAGCCCGATCTGCCTAGGCCATCAGACCCTCCCATAGGATGGGATATCGCGCGATACGAGACTATGAAGACGGGAAGTAATTTGCCCTGGAACAGGTCTTGATCGACCCTGAGAGAGCTCTTTGTTGCGTTGGACAAGACACAGATGCAAGCTTGGCCAAGTTGGATCACCGATGTAAGCGCGCAGATCAGCCCTACAAATCGCCCCAGTTGACGTATCAGTTACGGAACCTTTCTTTTGTTCTTCAGATTTCCATTGACCATCGCGCTGTCGTGTTTTGATGGAGCCAAGGCTTGAAATTGGAATGTTGGAATCACACCTGATTACTGTTGGCTTGTCCGAGCGCAGTCTGACACTGGCGAGCTGCTTTCCTTATCTGAACAATGTTGCGAAATTGGCTTTTAAAATCTTAGATATGGCACGACCCAGGAACTTCCGTGAGAGTTTATCTTTGCGCCATCAGCCTGCTCACGGCAACGTGCTTTCTTTCAAGGGAGGCAATGTCGGTAACGGTATGACATCGCTTCAGCGAGGGCTTGACCTCGCAACGCGCTATTGAGTGCTGGATGCCTGGAAACTTTGTTCTGGGTTGATGCAAGGGCCATTGCTGAGTTAATTAATAAACAGGCAGATACATCACGGAGGACGCGGCATTGCTCATGAGGTTATCCGATTCTCACGAGATTCTCGCGATATCACGTGGTTCGTGCCCGGATGCTAAACAGGAAGGTACCCCGGGAATAACACATAGGGCTGAGCCAGCTGCCGTTTAGGGTAGTTGATGGCTGGAGCTCGAAACCTTAATGTTAACGACCAGGTACCCCACAATGGACGAAATTTCTCCAACGATCCCCTCACCAGATCTTGGACGCGTTTTGAAGCGCTCAATTATCACGTCGAACCTCGCCTGAATCAATTCGGCTGACCCCAAGGTCACTCCTTCAGAGTCATTGTGAGCCTCGTATCCAAGGCTAAGCCCAAAGACCGCCCGCGATGGTCTACTATTTCACCTCCAACACTGTCGACCCGCCGGGCTTCATCTACGTCGGCAAGGACAAGTTTGAGAGTATGCCTGCCCTCCAAGCCCGCACTCTGCGCTGTCTTACCGGCTGAAACACGCTAGATGAGGACCTGATCAAGTTTGGATGGGAAGAGGATATCTGGTAACGAGTCGCTCCCACCGAGTCAAGAGTCTGATTGTGCTAACCGACGGGGCAGGGTGAGGCAGCATATTCGGCGATATCGAATGGGGAAAAGCTGACGCTTTTGGGCTTTGCTCCTTAGTTTCACGCGGACAAGCTGTCCAGTGCGCATATCTACCTGCGGATGAGAGAGGGCGAATCATGGGACTCGCTGCCAGAGGATCTGGTCATGGATCTCGCCCAGTTGACCAAGGCCAACTCCATCGAGGGTACTGCAGCCTTTCCCCCAGAGATACCTGCTGGATTAAGAGAAAGCCTGACCAAATATCTCGACAGGCAACAAGAAGGACAATGTCACCATCATCTACACCCCCTGGTCTAACCTCAAGAAGGATGGAAGCATGGAAGTCGGCCAGGTCGGCTTCAAGGACCCCCGCAAGGTGCGTGTTTCTTTACCCCATACAGCCCAACTTTGCAGATGCTCAACCCTACCGTAGGTGAAGAGGGTGCTCGTCCCCCAGCGCGAGAACCCCATCGTCAACCGCCTCAACAAGACAAAGGTGGAGAAGAAGCCCGACTTCAAGCAGGAAAAGGAGGACCGCCTCAAGGAGCTGCGCCAGCGGGACCAGGCATCCATGCAGCAACGGGTAAGCAGCCTAGACTCCAACGGGGATGACCTACTGACGACTACTCCGAAAACAGCGAAAGGACGAGGCGCGCCAAGCTCAGGAGTGGAAGGAGAAGAAATGGCACAAGGACCACGCTTACGATGACCTCTTCACCGACGAGAACATGGCTGAATCGAGCAACCAGGAACGTGATGAGAACTGGGAGGACGACTTTATGTAACTGAACCAGCACGGAACGGGAGAGGATGGGGCGGCCTTGGTCATGCTAGACCTTGATTTCTCAGATCAACTGATACTCATTATCAGAACTATGTCTAAACACCTTCCGATGATGTCTAAGTCTAAACTATCTTGTGCCTAATTATCCCGATAAATGACACATGCCCATATCGGTAATCCCGAACCCTATGCCATTGCAGTTGTACTCTATTAGACGCAATACCTGGCGCCATTTATAACCCCCAATGTATTTAATAATCCCCTCTTCACTCGTAGCTAATCGAAAACGCCGGCGACTCGGCAACATCCCAGTCACTCGTCTTCTTCTCGTCCCCAAATATCCTCAGCGCTCTGTAGTGAATCATGTACTCTCCCGCAGGCGCGAAGCTACCATCCGCAAGCTCGCCCGTCCAGGGGATAGAGTTGGCGCCCATTGCGTTCCACAGCAGGGGAAAGTCGACTGGCTCGCCGATGCTCTCGGCCTTGGAAGACGACGACGTCCCGTTGGTATCGACGGGGATGATGTCGGCGTGGAGCTTGGCCGAGCCGAGGGCAAAGAACCATACGGGTGCGGGAAGCGCGTCGGTCATGTTGTTGGCAGTGCCTGGTTTCGGAAGCGTCCACGTCGAGTTCGCCTTTACAGGGGCCAAGTTCCTGTCGGTGGACTTTGCGATCCATACGTCTTGCTCACCGAGCACCTTTGAGCCGCGAAGAGACCCGGTGAGGCCTTGGTAGGGGATGGATAGAGAGGAACCATCCGTGCCGTTGATGGCGACATAACCGGACCATACGGGTAGACGCTTTGCATCGAGACCCTCGGGCGCAGTGGGAAGCACCTCGACCACGACGCTTTCTCCAGGGCCGACAGATACCTTGGACTCGCTAAACTTGACACTGGCCTGCTTGGTAGCGAAATCGTTGGGGAAGCTGGCCGGATAGATGGTGTCCTCGACAAGCGTGTACATGGTGACCGCGGGGATGTGTGAGATGCGAAACTCGACCTCGTCTCGACCGGTGTTCTTGAGAGTAAAGTTGAGTGATTCGACAAAGTTATCCGTGTCGTTGAAAGATAAGCTCGAGGGACTCAGTAGAACCTTTGCATGGGCGGCGTCGTGTGCCTGCACGATACCACCGCCCTGCTGAGGCACAGGGGCCAGGAAGTCGTAAAAGTCAGTTCCGTCATTGAACAGCTGCGGGTTCGAGCTTGCGGACAAGAGGTTCTCGATCAAGATAGGGTCGAGCGTGCCGCGGACCTCCGAGACAAGAGCCACGATACCCGCCATAAGAGGAGTTGCCATCGATGTGCCCGACAGGACTGCAAAGCTACCCTTATCTCTGGGATAAGTAGAGAGAATCTGGCCACCGGGAGCGCCAAACTGAGGCTTGACGTCCATCTCCCATGTAGGACCCCACGAAGTGAAGACGCTGACAGCACCGCCAGTAGCGTTGTTCCTTGTCTCCTCAAGAATGACATTGCCGTCACTCCCATCCGACATCTCCAGAACGACCTTGTCGCCTTTCTTAAGACGCCGAATCCAGTCCTCGCCTTGTTTGGGCTGAACAATACCTGCTGCCTTTATGCGACTGACCATGGACATATCGAAGGGAGCCAGGCTGGGCTTATCGCTGTAGACCATGATGTACTGCGCACCGGCCTTGGCAGCATTCGCAGCCTTGACATCGAAAGAGCATGATCCTCGTCGAATGAGGACGATGTACTTGCTCAAGTCGGGCGTGTTCTTGGGGAACTCCTTGCACGCGTCATCCCCCACCTTGGTGTTGTAGTTGAGCGCCCACAGGGGAAGCTTGACACCCTTCCAGGCGTCGGGCTTCCCAGCCAGAGACCCAAACTCGCGCTTGGGGCCGCCATTGACACTGTAGTGCGAGACGTTGAGGAGCGAGAGGGACTTGGTGTTGTCAAACGACGACACAGACGTCACTTGCTTGCCGTTGCCCGCCGTGCTGGTGTAGAACATGCCCACGTCTCCTGCATTTCCAGCAGAGAGGATACAGGGGACACCCTGATCGACGATTCGAGATACGGCAACAGCCCAAGGCTCCTCAGACCAGCCAACAGCGCCACCAATGGACGCAGAGATGATATCGGCGCCGTCCTCGAACGCTTGGTTGAAAGCGGCAATCAGGATGTCATTCCCAGCCTCACCATCGCACCCAAACGCCCTGTACGCACCGATGCTTACACCCGGCGCAGCACCAGTGAAGCCCATTGAGTTCTTCTGCGCAGCGAGAATACCGGCGGTGTGGGTGCCGTGCCCCTGACAGTCCATGGGGTCATCATCGGGCTTGGCCAAGTTGAAGCCGTTGTAGCCGTCGCCAACAAGATCGGTTCCGAACGAGACGAGACAGCCGGGGCCGAAGCAACCGCCGAGAGAAGGGTGCTTATAGTCGATCTATCATCTGTCAGCCAAATATGCTTGATGAGCCGCTGGGACGCAACTTACACCACTGTCAACAAGGGCAACCTTGAGACCCTTGCCCGTCGCTCCCTCTGCACGCAGCTTGTCAACCTGTGTCATGACATGAGGTGAAAATGTATCTTTGGCTTCCTCATCCGTGTCTCTCTTCTTAACAACTGCGTAATCCATGCCCGGTGTACCCGTCCACTCGACCTTTGGTGTCGGGAGGCTAAAGGTCTTGACTTGCCACTTTTGCTTGATACCCGGTAACTCGGCCATTCTAGCAGCCAAGTCCTCTGCATTCTCGACATCGTTGAATTGTATGGAGGCGCCTTTGAATAGCTTGTAGTTGTATTGCATACGGGTCGTTCCCAGTGTCAAAGCATTTTCGAAGAAGTCTGCGCAGTCCTAGGCGTGTATTAGTTGATATACGAGGCAGATTGGCTATAGTATTGGCAACACACATGATCGTCCTCGAATTCAAAGATGTACGCGCCCGGTAATCGACCATAGGGCATCTTCTTGCCAATGCTGTCGATATCCACAGCACAAGCCGCCGCCGCGAAGAGCGCCGCGACCAAGCTGAAGTGCACCATGCTGGGTAGAATCAAGAGACCAAGCTAGAACCGTCTCTTCTCCTGGCAGTCTATGCAAGCTTGGAGGAGATGGGGAAGAAAAGAAGCAGAAGCAGGCAGGCCTGGAGGTGAAAGCAGCTACTGGAGCGGCGTCGCTGGCGTGGGCTATATACGACCATCGCCATGGGCCTATCGATTACATCGTCTTCACTATCAAAGCTGGTTGACGCTTCGTCAGGCTGGGGGCTAGGGGCTCCATCAGGGCGTGGGTTACTGCGGGAGAGTGGACATGACAAGCCTAGGATGCAGCCAACACGAGCGAGATTGCAGGGGGGTTTTCGCTATGGGATATCCTGGGAGACGCTTCTTTGCATGGGAAGATGTGCGCGAAGCATGTTTGTATGACTGTTTATAATCCTTATCAAATTTGGCTCTTACAGTATCATGTAGCTTGTCTTGAGCATATTGGAGAAGGCGGCTGAGAATCAACTTTGCTAGCTATATCATGGAACCAGGAACCAGGAACCAGGATTATCAGGGCACCCACCAATCCAGGATCGACAGGCACTGCACGCTCAGCAAGCGCAGTCAGCGAGCGTTGTCGCTATCTAAACATAGCTCAATGTCGGTTGCTGGGGAGAATGTAGGCGGAGAGCCGCATGGGGCGATTACGCGTATCACACCAGCACGTTGAGCTGTGAGCTGTTACACGGTTATCTCTAGCCTCTGTCGCATGTTTCGATTACACATGTTTCTGTCGGAGAAATAAAACAAGGCGTATTGGGTTCAGCCGCAATGGCGCTATCTGAGACGGGAGGGAGGGATCGTCGTTCAAGCTTACCGACGTAACGAGAGCTGATGATTATCTCAGACCTTGAAACTCGGGACTCAAGCAATGGCGATCTTGTCCAACTGCGCATCCCAATCTTCTGTCCCGTTTCTGCCCCGCGATCGACAGGAGACTCGGACGGCCATGACGCAGTTCCAGATTGCCTTTGGATCCTCTAGCAGGGAATAAGGGTTCCACGATACAAGAAACATGCCACGGACCATACAAGATATTAGAAGAAGCATGGCTTGTTGCAGCTCCAAGAAGACGCCCTGTTCACAAACAACTAAAATGGAACAAAAGCACTCTTTGCCCCTATGCACGAAACCTGCACAAACTCCCGTGTTTCAACAAGCTAAGCCTCGTATCGAGCACTTCCCCTTGAGGCCCCCTCCCCCCAGAAAAACAGCCAATCCCCAGAGCTGTCTTTCGCCTCACGCTGTTCTTGTACACGTAGTTAGCCGGCCCCGCAGGGGAATCTGTTCCGTTCCCACAAACCGATGCAGGGCGGAATTTAAATTAAAAAAAAAGAAAGAAAAAAGAAAATCAAGGTGCATACATAATTAATAGAGAGAGCACTCTCGTTGGCGACACGACCTCGTTCCGGATATCGCAAGCCAGCTTCCCGACCCGTGCAAACCACAGAATTATGCTTGTCTGATATTTCCCAAGGATGCAGATTCCCATTTTGAATAACAAGGTCGTTTCACACTTTGGGTTATTTAAGAAACTGTGAGTCTTGCGCCGTTGCCCGAGTGCCCGTCGGTAAGCATCCGTGGGAGCACATGGCGGATGCGTGGCTTTATGCTGGGAGCCGCAGGACTTGCCAAATACAATATCAGGCACATGAATGTATCAAAGTAGTTTTAGATACCTTGGCTGTTAGCTGTCGTGTCGTAGTCTACTCAGTTGACAGAAAATAATGTCAGTATTGGAAACCAGCATCCAAGGAGTTCTGATATATTTCCAGGCCCTCCGTATTCCCGTCATACATTTCTATCTGTGATAAAGGCCGAAGAGGTTTAAATATAGTCTGCAATCAAATACATACTAATGTCGAGCTGTCTTTCTACTCAAGTTGCTTCCGTGGAACGCCGAGACTCCAACGGCCGACCCTCCGGCCCGCCTCCGGGGGACTCTGTCATGCCCCGCCTGTGATTGGTCAAGACCTTTTCCATAATCCCGGAAGCTAAAGGCATGGACTCGAGAACATTTGATAGTATAACACAATGGTCAGAAGCGGTCCCTGGTAATCTCTTTCCTTGTTTCTTACATCTTGTTTATACCAAAAGTTCTCGATAAGTATTCCAATTGGGGTCACGACCAAGAACAACACCAAGACTCGTTGATCACGAACTCGTCCCCAACTTTAAAGACTTTGTATTCCATACACAACATGCCTCCAGAACCTACCCCTCCGCTCCCTTCGAAACAAGAACCCGCCATCCACGACATCGAGAACAACTCAGCACCCACCGACCCATCGCCACAGCCCAAAGAGAGCGTCTCCGCCTTCAAGTCCCTCGGCCTTCTCGACCGCTTCCTCGCAGTATGGATCCTCCTCGCCATGGCCGTCGGCATCATTCTGGGCAACTTTGTACCTTCGACGGGTCCGGCACTTGAGAAGGGCAAGTTTGTCGGCGTTTCGGTGCCCATTGGTAAGACATTCCCCATCCTCAGAGCATTCGTAGGTCGCGTGCTGACATCAGGCGAAGCTGTCGGACTGCTCGTCATGATGTATCCGATCCTGTGCAAGGTTCGGTACGAGTGTCTCCACGAGATCTTCTCCCAGCGGGATATCTGGAAGCAGATCCTTTTCAGCATCGTCATAAACTGGATCGTTGCGCCTTTCCTCATGGTAAGTCTTCGCCGTCGTCTACATACCCAAGGTTGTACTAACGCGGACAAGCTCGGCCTGGCGTGGGCGTTTCTCCCAGACAAGCCTGAGCTTCGGGTCGGCCTCATCCTCGTAGGACTCGCGAGATGCATCGCCATGGTGAATTTCACTCCTTGTATCATCGAGAGAGAATAGATTCTGACCGCTCCAGGTGCTGATATGGAACGGCCTCGCGGGGGGCGACGGCGAATACTGCGCCATCCTCGTCGCCATCAACTCCATCCTTCAGATGGCTCTGTACGCGCCCCTCTCCGTGTTCTTCATACGCATCATAAGCGGAGAAGAGGGCACGCTTGACGTATCGTACTCGACCGTCGCAACAAGCGTAGCCGTCTTTCTAGGCATCCCACTCGGCGCCGCTATCATCACCCGGTTCTCCCTGCGAGCGTTGCTGGGCGCGACCTGGTACGAGCGAGTCTTTATCCGAATCATCTCGCCTTGGTCCCTCATCGGCCTCCTATACACGATACTCATCCTGTTTGCCTCGCAGGGGCACCAGGTGGTCCACCAGATCGTCTCAGTTGTCCGTGTCGCAGCGCCTTTGATCGTTTACTTTATCATCATCTTCTTTGCAACGCTGCTCGTGGCACGGCGCGCTGGGTTTGGATACCCACTCTCGACGACGCAGAGTTTCACGGCAGCGAGCAACAACTTTGAGCTCGCGATCGCGGTGGCCATCACCACTTTTGGGCCGGGCAGTGATCAGGCGCTTGCGGCCACCGTGGGGCCGTTGATTGAGGTCCCGGTTCTGTTGGCATTGGTGTATCTTCTTAGGCGTGTTTCCAGCAGATGGGCGTGGGAACTCTAAGCGGCAAAGCCAAACAACGGGTCCGTCAGGGGCTTGTAGTATATGCATCATGTCATCTCGTCCATCATCTCGAGCAAGTCCGTATTACGAACCATACAGTCATTGTTGGATGAACAGCCGAGAACAACCCGAGCTTGAGATATATCCGGGTGGCCTCGAATCTGCGCTAGAATGGTAGCAGCCTCCATGCAGTGTATCTTGTCTAGTGGCCTTGGTCTGAGAGGCTCACTCGACTGCGGCTGCGGACAGCAACTTGACTGTATACCTGACGCTGGCGCTAGAGTCTGAACAGCGTCTACCGCCGAGTCCTTTTCCCAGGATCCCGTAGTGAAATTCTTCATAGCAGCTTGTTGCGAACATGTACCAAGGGACGAGATGTTGCTGATATCCTGACATCTCTTCGGTTGCAAACATGGCACCGGCGACGCAGCACAAGACGGAGTAGAAACGGGCGTAGGAGAAACAGCCGCAGTAGAAGAACCAGGCGTATAAGACGACGCCCCTGTCTTCACAATCATCTTCCCCTCGGCCCTCACAGCTTCAACGTGCGCCTCAACCTCATGAGCCGCAACACCCTTGGCAGCAAGCAGGCTCCTCAGCGCGGCATTCTCACCCGCAACGGCCCTCGCCACGCGCTGCATCTCGAGCGTAGCCTGCCCATCTCGACGCTCATACTCGCGCACGCGACTCTGAAGGTCCTCGAAAAGGTCACGCTGACGAGCGCGAGAGCGGCGCTGGTTCTCGCGGTTGAGGGCGAGTGATTCGGGGGTTCGGTTCTAGACAAAGTTAAAGGAATGGATGAGTGTAAGAATCCGATGATTTAATACCTTGCGCGGCATGTGTTAGAGACGTCTAATTATCATTAAAAAAACAGTGCCGATACGTTCAGAATAAACACGCTTTAACGTAGATTCAGGCCTCATGAGTGAAAGTAGAAAGATCATCTTTTCCTGACAGGCAAATTTTGGTTCCACCCTCAAACAAAATGGACCCTGAATCCGCCGCGTCTTAATAAAAACTCCCAGCTAAATCTATATACACATGAGAAAATCCGAATAATAAACATCTAAATACCAATAGGAAGCATTTATATATATATATATATATATACAAATTCTCGAAAGCAAATGCTACATTACCACCAGATCTTCCCATCCATCAGCACACCAACTCAGCTAATCCCCAGCTGCCGATTACAAACCCCTCCACTTTTCCCTCCCTCCCCCACTACACACTTTTCCCCCTCTCTCCCCCGCCCGACACCAGCAAGTTACCCCATT